>BMAO01004532.1:0-157250 GCA_019973975.1 Trichonephila clavata
AACTATCATTGTTATCGACGCCATGTTCCTCCTCGAATTAATCATAAAGGTGCAGATGAGGTGAAGCCTTTGTTGTTGTTTGTCCTGAAAAGTCCTTGAAATTTCCTTTTGCAATTCCAGATTTTCTAAAACTGAGCTGGAAATATTGTTGCCGAAACTAATTTAAATAAACCTGTAATTAGGTGACGGAAATCCTTCTAAACGGGGAAATTATTTTGTCCTCTTTTTATCGACTAAAAATATGAAGAATTATAATACGAAGATTTTTGTTTCTCTGACGTCTATAAAGAAGTTGCATGATTGCCCTTGTATAATATTAATTCCTCCTTGTCAGTAGTTAATTACTGTATATAAGTGAATTAAACCTTAATTAATTTGAATTAAAATGTAATACTTGTCGGTTCCAGCCTCCCTCTGATCCTCCTTGTCTACCCTCGGATCCGCCTAGATGTGTGGGAGGAACTGAATAATCAGTAGACATGATTCACTCTAATTATTTTATTGACACCAAAATATCATGCAAGCATAAAAATAATCTAATTAAGATAAAAAATTAGGTAACAGAGCACGGAGGTGAGACTCATTAGCCTGGGTTAATAATACTGACCCTCAACTGATTCCACGAAAACCTATACAAGCTCAATCTAAACTACGTCGCGCACTAATAAGCTAAACTTCTATTTAAACAAGGATCACGATACCTGTACTTTTATGAAGTTGAGTCCTCCAGTCGAGGCCTTCAATACGATCCTTATACGGATTTAATCACCGGGAGTGATACTCTAGACTTCTTCAATTAATAAAGTCCGATTTGCTCTTAATAATTTCACGATCCTTCACTCACCAACTAACTCCTAAGACTCGCGAATACAGAATTTATATACTATACTTAATTTGCATAATCACGCTTTCTTCATTCGGCGAAAGTTAGTTGATAATACTATTGCCCTAGAAAAATCCCCAAGGGGTCAGTTACAGACGCGTATAGATCCATCACAATATCAAAGTACCTATTTAATTAAAATTATTATCCCAGCTTATTCAACGCAGAAAAAATAACAATAAATAGTATACCAACCTTAGTGAAAATTAAAATGAATTTGGGGGTGATTGAAATAAAAGCTTTACGATTTTTTTTTATTAATACAATTGAAATATAGTTTATAAACTATTTCTTCAACATGCGCGAATGTAATTAAGAATGATCGAACTAAAAAAAACACCAATTTTTTTCTAGTCTTGCAGAAACCACAAATTGTGTAGTACCGTTTAAAAGACGAGGGATGTATTAAATACTAGGGCGGAGATTGGAGAGAAATGAAATTCGATAAAAATTAATACACTTCTGGTTGTTTAACATGCAACGCTATGAATAAAGCATTGGACATGCATGGAATTAGCAATATTCTTAGATTTCAATAAGATAAACGAATGATTAGAACTACGGCACACACGCAAATGAAGTACGCTAGTAGCGTCATCTACAATAGCTGTATAACAGAACAGAAGGCTTAATTTTTATGTATTCTTCTCTACACTGCCGTTCTACGTCCCATCAGGACCTATACTTGTCCTGTGTGGGGTTATGCAGCTAATGCTAACATTAAAATCTTAGAAAATTCGCAAAATGCCTTATTTAGAAATATAACAAAAGTAACTCGATATATTCCAGAAATAAAGATATTTATAAAGCCATCCTTTTAAAAACTTTATTCAGAAATTAGCTAGAAAAGTTTTTGAGAACTTCCACAACATAGACAATATTAACGTTCAAAGATTAAATAACTACAACCCAGAGCCAAATATTAAAAGACCCAGGAGAATTCTCCTGGATTCTTATAATCCCCCCTCCTTAGCAATCAGCCTAGTCACTCACCGGTGATGAGTGGCCCTTGCTAAATTTTTATTCTTTAATTTCAATAGTTCATTTTTCTCTGCATTTCCCACACAGGGACTTTTTTTAAACTTTTTCTAGACCCCACCCATTTCTCTAGTTCCAAGTATCAGGGCAGACAATCGAGTGCCTACTCACAGAGACCTCTAAACCAATGGTAGTAAAGCTACTCACTGCAACGTAAGGACATTTTCCCGCGAACTCGGTTGTTTCAGAAGCAGCTCCTCCTTGCCATGTTAAATCCACCAGTCAGGAACCACTCTCAGAGCTCAAACGTCCTCCCGTTGGTGTGGTGTGGTAGTTAGGAGAGGGGGGTGCCAGCTCAGGTGTCGTCCGCGTCACTTGACCATGGTTCAAAATTACGCGGTCCGTCGCCAAAGCCCTCGTGTTGCTAATCAGTGCGACGTTAATATTCTCTCATTCATTCTCAGGAACCACTCTCTCATCAAGGCTCCATCCTAAGGCCACAATCAATTTTTCCGATATGGGATGGAGGAACGCTCCACGTTCATTTCCAGTGACGTTCAGAGTCGGTTTTTAAGTATTGCATTTTTCTGGGCGAAAAGGTAGCCTGAGAAGAGATTTAATGCTTTTCGCTGAAAAAACCGGAAGTTTTTCTTCTGTGTTTCAGAGTTCCACATAAAAGTACCGAGGCTTAACCCTTAGGGGAAGTTCTAAGGGGAAGCAGCTATTCTGGAAGGGATTTTTCGGCTTCGATGTCTTCCTGTCATATTGTCAAAGATTGAGATTACTATGTTTTGTCTGTCAATCGCATGACAAAAAGATAACACGCGTTCGTCAACTGTGAAAACGGGATCTTTGAGGGAAAAGGGGAAACTGTATACATACTTTTGACTGAAAACAAGATAGCTCGGCTGACTGGGTAAACCACGTTATATTCAGAAAGCCTTTGAGAAAGAAGGAATTCTTTGGTTGATATTTGAACCAAGCGCACCTTTTCGAGACTACTCTTTTCATCTGAAATATTAACCTCCCCCTCTGTAAAAAGGTTAGAGTTTTATTATTATCCTTTTGAGGAATCGTTCTCGTTTTTGACCAAATCAAGTCAAAAGTAATTCGAATGTGGATTAAATGAATGCAGGGAAGAAAATTAACGAAAGGGAGGATTTCACCGTCCATGTTTTACAAAACAAGAGTGAAAACAGAAATACAATAACATTTACAATTGTTATCAGATAGAAAACTTTCAAAATCAAAATGATGTTAATAAATGTAGGAACCAACAAATTTGACAAAAGTGTTCAAAAGGTCAGCTTTTGTGGCCTAGGCACAGTTGATAACACTGAAATGTCGAATCCAAAACGTTATTAACCATTTGAGTACTACTCACAAAATTCATTGGAATAAAATTCCATTGGGTACGTTTTAAAATGTAATGGGCGCTTGATATTGGAACTCGTGTCTCACTAGAGCTGCTTACAGAACTAGTGTAGCTTTATTGTGTGTCGTTATATAATTCTAACTCTCCCTCGATCCTCCTTACGAATAGATTTTCTAGCTATTGAGGAAACCTTTTTTTTATATTGACTTTTCTTAGAGGACTGGCGGATGATCGAGGTCCGAAAAGGTTGTGACGGATCTATACGAGTTTCTACTAATTTCTTCTGTTTTCTTTAAAACATAATAATTATGTCAACCAACCTTCATCGAGAAGCCAAACGTGATTTAAATAAATGAGGAATATTATATAAATACGGTTTTCGCGAGTTGAAGGAGAGTGAAGTCAGAGGTCAAGTTTAAGTTAAGTGAAGTAAAGTGAAGCAAGTGATCTGTTAACACGTAGTTGTTGACAAGCTGAAGTTGATACGTTTGATGTGTGCAAGTAGAAGTGGTTAGTGAAGATTGAAAAGAAGTGGAATTAAAGATTACAGAGAGCGTGGAGCCATCGTCATTTGATCAAGCTAAAGAAAGTGCCTGGTTTCCCGTGAAGAATCCGAGCATTAAGGATTCAGGTATCGTAATTTGATTAAGTAAAAGCTGATTATGAGTGTCCCACGTAGTTGTAAATGAGCGCATTGAAGCTGTCTTAGATTCAGTTGAGGTTCTGTAATATTATCACCGCATTTGAGTATCTCACCTTTGCCCTCTACCATTGTTTATATACCTTAATTAGAATTGTGTTGTGCCTGTTTCATAATAAGTAATAAGAATTAATAAATCAAATTAGATTGGAATAATGTCTGTGGATTATTTAGTTCCTAGCCGGGTTTACAGATAGACAGGAGGGTTCGTATTTAAGGGTAACCAGAGAGGTTCTCATGCACATTCCTAACAGTTCCTTCGTCAAACTTATCTCGCAAATGAAATTTGGGAATCTGGTTGGTGCATCTTGTTGAAACCTCTTTCTGAACTGTCTTTGCACTTCAAGTATCTTCTCAGTCTTCCTCCTGTAGCACTTCAGAAGGAATCTTCTTTGCTCAAAGTTTAGCCTGACTTCAGGCATTCTTTTGAGCCATTCCATTCGAAGGACATAAAGCGTGATTGTCATAAACATTTGAATAGTTTATGCATTTTATTGGAACCCCCTATATCGCACGCTTGACAAGGACGGATCATTTTACAACGTCGAGAGCTCTAGAGGTCGTCTTCTGCATAATCGGAGTCACCCCCTAATACTCGACGTCTTCGTAAGAAAAAAGGAATTTTTTGCGAGTCGTTCATTGCCGTGATTGTCTGACTGCAGAATACAGTCGTAGATGGCTAAAACCAGTGGCGAACACAAGGGGAGTGTCCTAGGGGTCCGGACACCACCCAAAGCCCTTGGGTTTTTTTCGATTGATGATAATCCTGTGTATATATATAACGTAAAATTTATTTAAGTACTTGTAATTAAAAATTTATTTTATTAATTATTGCTAATTATTAATTCAATAATTTATTTTTTACTACTTTTTTTTTACAAAATCAGAAGAATCAATTGGTGTTGTCTTTGACTGCAGAATACAGTCGTAGATGGCTAAAACCAGTGGCACACACAAGGGGAGTGTCCTAGGGGTCCGGACACAACCAAGGCCTTGAGTTTTTTTCGAATGATGATGATCCAATGTATATATATATATATATAAGATGTAAAATTTAATTAAGTACGTGTAATTAACAATTTATTTTATTAATTAATGCTAATTATTAATTCAATAATTTATTTTTTACTACTTTTTCTAACAAAATCAGAAGAATCAATTGGTGTTGTCTTGAAGTATGATACAAGTTGGGGTACTTTCGACCATGGACCCCTCCCTTGAAAAAAATTTTTGTACGCTACTGGCTAAAACAGTGCATTGGTCCCAAGATTGGTCTAACGGATGGAGAAACACTTTTTTCAGAAGGTTTCTAATTCTGCTTATGATGATCGTATTCGAGTCTGATGGCGAGTAGTTTAAAAAAATTAGTTTTAAGATCTCGAAGCAAACTAGGTGATATTTCAATTCAGAATTATTTCAATCATGCTTTATATAATTTCCTGAATTTCTGATTACTTGGATATCTAATTAATGCATCCATTAATAGGAAAAAGCATATTTGTGCGATTTTTTTTTCAAATGAAATAAACACCATAAGCAAAAGGGTGACATGCCAAAAAGGATTACACTAATGGAATGAAATTTTGTATGTATATACCCTACTACAGAATGTGTAAATGTTTTTGGCAATCAATGACTGATTAGCTGCAATTCCGGCGTACTAGTACACTTAAGGTGTCCACATCTCTCCTATGCACCAGACTTAGCCCCGTGTGACTTTTACTAGTTCCCATCAATGAAAAACATTTACAGGAACGCTATTTTGTGTCATAAGATGAGGTGAAAGCAGCATTTTAGGAGGCCTTAAATGGCTTTCAGCTGTGCTTCCAGAAGTTATACGAACGCTAACATAAGTGTATCGTCACTCAAGGGGGCTACTTTGAAGATGGATGTGCTTCGGTGCTGTGAACTATTCAGAATAAAGCTTTCTACATTTGGTTCTCGAACTTTTTGATCATACTACGTATATACATTATTGGTGAAAGCAAGCTTGGATAGTGAATGTAACATGTATTATATTTTCACACTTCATTTACAAATGTTGTATATATATCAAGATTTTCATTCTGTTATTTATTTCTAAAAATGGTTGATTACAAAGAAATATGTGCTGCATGCCACATTTGAGGGTTTTTAGAGTTCGATAATGATTTTATTCTAACAAACATTTTTCGGTTAGCTTTTGTGGCGACATATTACAACAGTATTCGCACTACAGAGAAAGGACAAAAACTACTCAACTTCACAACTTTCAACTTTGATTTAACGATCATTGTGTTCTATTTGCATTTTTTCCGGCAAATAAATAGCCATTGATGTCTGCTATTTGTGTATGTATTGTAACTCGTTACCAAAGATTAATTTAACCTTTAATATCATATGTAAATAAATCAACTCCTTCGCTCTCTTCCATTATTAACTTTGTTCGCAGATCTTTATAAGTCAGCTTATTCACTCCTTTTAAAGGATGCCGAAATCTCCAACATACGCCAATGTCTCAGTTTTAACCACTCCAAATTTTCTATTACTAGGTGGCTGCTGTAACCGAGAGATCATGATCGCAAATTCATCGACGGAGTGACTTTTGTCATTTTAAGATTCCTAGTGTCCACTAAAAACCTTGTCATACTAAAGCGCATTCCGTGGTTCAGTCCTCACATTGATGCGGTGAAGAAATTAGGAAAGCGGGTTGCCAGATGGAGCCCTGACGTGGTCTATTGATGAAATTTCAAAATTACGATGTCGTCGCTAATAGTCTTTTTGTTATTTTGAAGTAAAACGTTAACGAATTATCGCTGAAACTTACCACTATTAGCCAGATATGTTTGAAAAAATTCTCGCAAATATATTAAATCAAATATGTAACATTTAAGTTCTTATTCTGAAGAACTCAATCCCATTTTTCTGGAATAACTGATCCCCTATTCTGCAGTATTTAATTCTATTTTTAGAGTTTTTAAAGTATCCGACTACCCTAGAATTGTGAATTTTGCCAAAAATTGACAAATTTTCTTATTATTTTATTTTGTGGGTCATCTTATTAGCTTTATAAAAATACCAAGTTTATCATTTTCCGTTCACTAGAACAAAAACTACCAGAGTTTTAGTAAAAGCAGATGCTATTACTTTAGCCAAGATGTCATACTTTAAAACGCATTTTACCCGAAATGTGATTTTTTGAAAATAATCAAACGGGGTCAGCGATTGCTAAAAAGTTTTGAAAATAATAAACTGAAATTTTTTCTGTAAGTTCCGTATAATAGTAGAATTGTTTTAACCTTCAGATGTATCAATCACTGATTTATTACAAAATTGACGGTCCCTTATGTGAATATAATCACTGTTTTTTTAAGCAATTTCTTATAATAACTGAGATAAAATGCTCTAGTTTTTGTAAAAAAGAAAATATATCTTATCCTGAGGGTCATTTCAAAATTGAATAATATAGCAATACATTAGATTGAAAAAATTGAAAATTTGTTCATAAACCTTTGGTGCAGAATGGACCACGTTTATGCTATTTTTTTGTCAATTTTTACCTATTTTTTCCCATTTTAGTAATAATAATTTCTTTTACTCTTCTTAATTTTAGCACATTTTTCTTAAAATGCACTAAAAAAATCTAAAAATAACAAAAAAAATCTCCATATCTCCATTAAAAAAAAAAAAAAAGTTGTTGCTACCAGTTGGATACCTTAATTCCTTAGAATTTTCTACTAGCCATCTGTGTAACTCGTGAAACCAAAGTTTTTGATTTATTGATATCTTAAGATATAAAAATAAATTAAATTTCTTTTTATTTATAAAAATGTGTAAAAAACACAAAGAAATAAAAAAAATTTAAATTTCTCTATTTCCAAAAATTTTATTCCAATTTTTTGAATTATTATTTGCTGGTATCGTAGAAGTATTGCTAATTAAAAGGAAAATCATTAATTTAATTCTAAATTTAAAACTTATATAAATAGAAACAAGTCTATTTGCTTGAGGTTATCAATATCTTGTTTGCACTCTTCTAACCCAGCAATTAAAACTTCTCTTATCTGCATTTTCTAAATTCTTTTCCCCTACACCAAGTGGATTCCAGATGCAACTGCCATAATTGTTAAAAGTTCTAATGATCCTAATTTTGATGACGCCACGCGATCAGTTAATTAAAAGCCTATCAAAAGCGATTTTTGAGACTTTCTACTTGAAATTCTTACACATTTCTTTAGAATACCTCTCCCATATATCAAATAAAAATAGAGAGAAAAAAAATAAATCGCGACGAATGTATTAGATATATATCGTAATTTGATTCTGATTTCAAGTTCGAATTAATTTTTATTCGTATCTTTAGATAATGAGATTCAGTAAAAGCTTTTTCTCGAGATGGAGATTTTTTTTTTATCCCTCGAGGCATAAAAAAATCCCTCCTTGACTGAGTGACTGTATTGCTAAAGGCGATTTTTAATGATATCGAATTAATTTCATTTATTCAGTGGAAAAAAAAAGTGAAACGGTTCTTGATCCTTTAATGATTGAAGGACTCCATTAAATAAAATGGGTTGGGGTGGATCTAGGCGTTGAAATAGTTCCAATTAAATATCGCTTAAGTAATATTTTAATACTGTATTCTGCATACAGATCGGGAATTATCTTTAAGAATAATGAAAATTAAATAACTGGGGGCTTGTGCTTCAAGTCTTATTATGAAATATGCACTGTTCATCATTTATAAGTGATGGGAATTTCAGAATGAAAAAATATTTTTGAAATGGATGAAGTACCGTATATTTCCGAATACAAGTTGTGGTAACCTCTTGTTACTCCTTACATCCGAACCCTCTTGTCTAACTGTAAACCCGGCTAGATGTGTAGGAGGAATAGAATAATCTACAGACATTAGTTCCAATCAAAGTAATTTATTAATTCGTATTAACCAATATCGATCAGACACAATACAATTCTAATTAAGGCATATGAACTATGGTAGAGTGCAGAGGTGAGATACTCTAATACTATTACTGAGGTGAGATACTATTACTGACCCTCAACTGAATCTAACACAGCTTAAATGCGCTCCATTACAACTACGTCGCACACTAATAACTAGCTTCTATTTAATTAAGAACATAGTTCTTGTATCTTTAATGTAGCGGATCCTGCACTGCAGGCACTATATTAGGCTTGTTCAATGTCGTAGGTTCCACGCTCTGCAATCCTTTTACTAATTCTTGAACTTCAAGTTCACTCCTACTTGCACACATCAAGCGTATCCACTTCAGCTTGTCAACAACAACGTGACAACAGATTACTTGCTCCCTTCCTTTCATTCACTTTACTCCACTTAACTTAACCTCTTACTTCACTCCCTCTTGTCAACTTGCGAAAACCGAATTTATATAATATTCCTCATTTACATAAATCACGTTTGGTTTCTCGATGAAAGTTGGTTGAAATAAATATTTTGATTAAAGAGGTAAGAAGATATTAGTAGAATTGCGTATAGATCCGTCACAAAGTCGATCAGTGTAGAAACCTAGAGTACATTTTTTCTTCAATAATCTATCAAAAATTCAAAACCCGTTTCTAAGCCAAATTGAAAAAAAATTTCAAACATGTCCCCATACTGGTGAAAACGTTTTCTAGTGGGTGAAATGTGTTTACCAATCCAACTACTGAAAAGTATAACGCATGACGCCATCGAGTATAGTTTTATTTCTGGTAACACTATCAAAAGATAACACATTTTTCCATTCATTTGCTGTTTTGTATTCTATCTGCGTATAGTCATACCTCTAGCGCCAATTTCTGTTGTTGTTTCTAATACCACCTCTCTGGCGGCGCCTGATCGAGGCTCACGAAATTTATCGCGGCCCGGGACTAGATGTACGCCTGTCGTTAGCCGTATCTGAGCACCATACAAGTGATAGTACGATTTAGCTTGTAATACCTGTCGGTTCCTCCTTGACTCTGAACCCCGTTGTCTACCTATAAACTCGGCTAGGTGAGTGGGAGTAACTGAATGATCAACAGACATGATTTCAATCTAATTAATTTATTGTTACTAAAATATCAATCAGACACAATAACAATCTAATTAACAGATCAGATAGAAGAGCGCGGGGATGAGATTCTATAGCACGGAGATACTACTACGGACCCTCAACTGAATCTAACACAGCTTAAATACGCTCAATATAAATTACGTCGCAATTAAGCTAATTTCTAATTAAACAAGCTCACGATACCTGTACTTTTTTGCAGCGGATCCTACACTTGAATTTTGCAGGTGATCTGTATCGGGATTGACCAATGTCGTTGGATCCACTGGTGTAATTCGTTTTTCTGGACAACTCCAAGACCTCTTAATAATTCCACATTATCTTTCAATCTTCAACCAACAAATTAACGAGCAACTCTTTGCTAACTCCTACTTGCCAACTCCAACGTGCCAACTCACAAACTCGCGAAAACAGAATTTATATAATATACTTCATTTGCATAATCACGCTTTCTTGGTCGGCGAAAGTTGGTTGAATTGAAATATTTTCCCCCAGAAGAGTCCCCAACGTGTTAATATAGTCGCGGATAGATCCGTCATAAGCTGGTTTCCACTCCGATTTTAAAGACGAACACCCTGGGGGTGGTCAGGGGCCCCCACCTCTTTTCCCCTTTCACCAACCTCGTGAGAGGAGTATACGCTTAATGTCGTTGGAACTTGGAACACAATGCTATCCTCCGTCCCATTCTGAGAGTATCAGAGTCATGGGAGATTGGCTTTGCATGATTGGAGCCTCTTGATTGGATGTTGAATGGTGCTATTTGATTGAATGGCAGGGAGTAGGCATGGGATAACGCAAGAGTCTGTTGAGTTCACCAGGGTAGTTCCAAGTCTGGAAAGTTTGATGAAGAGGAGCACATTGTGATTGGCGGGTGAGAATCCTTTCAACTGGCTGTACTGAAGTTAAGTAGTAATAAATGAGAAAAGAGGGGACTTGTCCGGTGGGTCGCAGCAATATGAAAAATTTAAAATAAAATTATAAATGATTTAAGACAGAATTTAAAAATAAGAATTTTGTGAGGTTCATTCACCAACAGGTGAAGGAAGAAAATAAACGTTATGGTGGATTATAAGAGTCTAGAATTCTCCTAGGTCTGTTGTGATGATCAAGAGGGGTATAATTTTCGAGATTGATGATATTTAGATTGTTTACATCAGGTAGGTTATCGTAGAATTTCTTAGCAAAATTTTGCATACGCTTTTTAAAAGGGGGAAAATTTTGATTGCTTTGTGAATTAGAGAGTTTTTAGTATATTTAATAGCTTTAACAATGTTTCTGATAATAGAATTTTGTGCAGTTTCAAGAATTTTAATGCTAGACTTTGCTGCGTATCCCCACACAGGACAAGCGTAGCTAATGATGGGCCGCAAAACAGCAGTGTCGAGAAGTAAATTATTGTACATATCCATTTCTGAATTCCGGTTAATTAAGGGGTAAATTGACCTTAAGGTATTCCGGAATTTATCTCGCGAGTGTAAAATGTGATGTTTCGAAGTGAGGTTTTTATCAAAAATAATGCCTAAGTATTTAGTACTGTGGGACCATATTGGAGTGGTGTGGAATAGAGTGTTGGAGGTGTGACTGGTTACGAGAGACCTAGCGTCTCAATGGCTATTTAAATTAACTCCCCCCCCCCATGCCGCGAAGGTGCTATACATTTACAAACAACCATGCCTTTTACGGGATTCAAACCCAGGCCCAACGGCACAGCAGTCAGCATCACTGACTACTATAACGGATTGGTGGCTTCACTTTTTTTTTTTTTTTTTTTGCTTCAACATTGAGCAAAAAGTAAAATTTGTATACGGCGCGCGTCGTACATGTCTTGAAACAACTTGCTGCTTGATGATCTGAAGCATCCAGACATTCCGAATGTGAATGTGAATTTTCACACTGACTTTAAAAGATTTATGTTTTTTAAATTTTTTTTTATTTTATTATTTATTTTTTTTGCCTGTCGAATTTTATTTCTTTTTTTGCGCTTACGGATTGTTTTTTCTTCTTTTAAATAAAATTTTTTTTTAAAATTGAGTGGTTTGGAAAATTAAAGGATTTATATGTAAACCAAACATCTTATTTTAATTTTTTTTAAATTTCAAAATTTATTGGCTTATACACGGAAATATGTGCTACTATTTTAGCTAGCGTTACGTGGTTTATCATCTTTCAAGCACGGTAAAGATCCCCGCAATAACAGGTACATTCTTTCAGAAGAAATCGTATAGGTAAAAGAATAGATTTACTTTTATTAAGAAACTATTAAAAACACGTAAAATTTACAATGGACTCAATTCAAAGTTCACACAACAGTTCCAAGCCGCAGTCACAACAACTTACGAGGACAATGGAATGCAAAGTTTCTGCCTCGCATTCATTTCCCATATTGCATCCCTGTATCGTCCTTAGAAAGGATGGAAAAAAATTGTGTTGTATTTTCTTCAAATAAACCTCCTAGACTCATCTGGAGTTTTCTAGATGCATCTGTTTATGACCCAAAAATTGTGTGACATTTAGTGACTAAATTTGTTATCGTTATGACTCGTTTTCGCATAGTTTTGTATTATTTCTTGCCCCCAAAAAAATCTTTCCCGTTACAATATTCTACATACATTCAAACGAATTTGGACCAAAATCTTCGCAATAATATTGTTATATGGTTTTCATTTGTAGAGAACGGTTTTCAATGGTAGTAAAGGCCAAGAGATTCAAAAGTTTCTCTCGTAAGAAAATTGAAAGGTTTAATGGAGACTCACATTTCAAATTCTATAAACATTACACCAAAAAGCTAGTAATTGAAAATTAATTAGGTGCAGGTTAACTTTTAAAAAATTCACATTTCATTCATCAATTGAAGTAATAACAAAATATTTTCTTTCAAGTTTTGTCTACTGTTATATTTTAAAATAGGGGAATAAATCCAATTATAAATTATTTATTCCAAAACTCCTTGTTCAGTCTCTGTATTTAAGTCCTAGCTTTATATAGAGAAACTATTATTATTATTATATCAACATTTTTCGTGGAAGGAAAATTTTGTAAAACATATAATTTTTTTCTACATTTTTTGCCAAAAAAATTTGAATAATATTTCTTGTAATTCTCCTAATGCAGTTTTATATGGGTATTCTTATTCAATTGAAACAAAATTGCAAAAACATTATCCGTTTATACGCTTTTTCAAAATCATGGTTCCAACGTTGCCAGTCACAGATTGTATTTTATGTTACCGACTTTTATACAAAATTACAGTCCATATTTCAACCGCAAGTAGTAGCCCCTTCTAAGATAAACTTTTTAACTACTTTCTGATCACCACGCGATTTGTCAAAAAAACCATAAGTGTCAATTATTTGACCAAACTTTCTGGTTTTCAGACAAAGATGATTAACATTTTTTCATCGGCTCCGGTGGCTTAAAGGCAGCTACGTAAGCCTAAGGTTCGACCCTGGCTGGATTCAATAGATTTTCTGGATTCAAAAATAGTAAGCACGCTTGTAATATGGTTTTGTGGCATGTAAAAGATCCATTGAGTATCAATTTGGCTTTGGTACTCATGACAATATATAGCATCCAACGAGAGCATACAGGTGACAGTACAATTTAGCTCGGTTCTACCCCAATTTTGAGGAAGGACACCCTAGGGAGAGTCAGAGGCCTCCCACCTCTCTTCCCCATACACCAACCTCACGAGAGGACTTGCGGCTCGACAGCTATTTAGAGTACACCCCCTGCCGCAAAGTCACTATACATTTACAAATATACATGTCTTCTCTGGGATTCAAACCCAGGCCCTACGACACAGCAGTCAGCGTCGCTAACCACTATACTGACATTACAAGACCTTATCAACATATTAATGTTGGTTGCTGACAAAAAAAGGGAGGAAATACAGCATAGACGAGAGTCCCTTCTGAAAAACACTTTCTTACTGAAACTAGTCGTCTCTTAATGTTTAAAATGTCGGGTATCCGAAAAGCAGGCTACGCTTTCACAGATTTTCGTTTACTGTTTCATATATCCCACAAAGAAAAAGATTAAGTTTCTATTGAGTGAATTACAAACCAGATGGTGCAACGTCCATGTTTTGCAACATTTTCGTTTCAAAATGACTTCCCTGTAAGGACAAGCGCAAGTTGTAGCCTGATTTACCGAATTTAAATCTGCCTCACTTGTAAATTTTGAAGTGCCTGTGGAATGAAATATTTATGCGATGGGTCCTTATTGTTAAAAAGAAAATCTGTCCCCAACCAAGCAAAAGCTGAGATGACGTAATTCTTAACACTCCATGTGTTACTCGCGACTAAAGAAACGTACATTGTAATCGTGTTGTTGCGTCCTTCCCGAAGGGAAAGAAGGAAATTTGCCAGAGCCTGAGACAGGTTGGACTTCTACACGATAGATGACGACATCGCCTATCTCCACCTCTACAATTTAGGCATAGAACTGGAGGGGAGGGAAATATTCTCCAGCCCCCAGCACCCGTGGTTTCTGCCACGACCGTCCACAATACTTTCTGACCCACATATTTAACGAGCACGTACTCCGTGTGTACTCGGAGGGTATTTGGTGGCGTCGGGCATCGAACACAGGCCTTCCGTCTGGAGTCCGATGCCCTAACTACTAGGCTATCCATAGGCCCATTGAAATCGTGTAATAAAACATTGTAAGAAACTGAGGTGGCGTGCTTATGCGGAGGTCAGTAATCGGAACTTTTGGATCCGAAGCCGAGTAACTTACCCACTACACCAAAATGATCACCATGGTGCGGAGGTTTTGTTACTGGCTTATGTAGATGATACCGCAACAAAACTTTGGTATTTTCTTTATAGAACATCAAATACCATAAGAGAATATCTTTGTTTACTGGTAATTAAAATTTGGGAGTGTAGCCATATTTTTTTTCCAAGCAATCGTTATGTATATTAAATTGACGACACTTTGCTGCTTTGTGTTTTTCAATAAACCATTTATTGAAATTCAAGTAAAATACCAAATTACATCTTCTATGTGAAGTAGGAATTAATCTTTCTAGTGTTAAAAGAATTCTGCTCTTGGTCACCCCAAAAATAATACATTCAGAAAAACAAAGCTTTATTTCTCTCTAAATAGTTACAAAAAGAAAGGGGTGAAAAACATTAACATAATTTCACACATTAACTCACAAGCAATTTATAAAAATCCCTAACAAAGAAACATTCCTCCCACATAAAAAGGGGGACACTATATTACAACTAACGACTTCCCAAACCGAAGGGACACTTTAATATATTAAACACAAAACTGACACGGCCCAACTAAAAGACAAAACTTCTGCAACGAAACGAACTTTTTATTGGAGAAAGATTGATGATTTTTAAAGTAACTAATGGTCCGAGTCAACGAATTTTCTTTACTTCATTTTTTTTTTCTGACCGAAGTCACCATTTTCAGATATCCAGCTACGTATTTTCTTTAGAAATCTTAACCAAAAGTAAGAAGGAAAAAAAAAAACTCTGTGGTCCTTAAAAAGTTGACCAAAAAGTGATTTTTTTGACAGATTTGTGGTTGAGTAATGTCCGAATTCTTTCATTTTTCTCTCCTCTTCCCCTTCTCTCCCGCTTATTTGGTCCCTATTTTTTCCCCTCGAGCTGCCACTAGTTAGCTTCATTTTTCTGTCCTTGAGCACGTGTTTTTGCACTGTTCAGAGGCGTTCTCGAACGGGTACTGGTTTTGGCAGGGTTTTAATGGTGGTCAGGGGAGTAGATCCAATAAGAAAGAAAGAGATATAACCCTTCCTTAAAAAAATAAGTTCTGAAAAGTCCAAGAACTGTCTAACTACGAAGGTTTCGACTCTATTCAATAACACACAGGACTGAAGCCTTTTTATTGAGTTATTTTGATAAAATCCCTCACCTTCCCCTTTTAGCTTTCTAATAAATATAGAACTTTTATATTGTCAAGGCCGTAGTTAGGCTGCATAATAATAATATAATAACACATTTAAAAAAATTGATTATTTTCATTGAAATCACTTTTTGTGCTATTAAATATTTTACATAAATGAATACATTACTAGAAAACTACAAGCCATACTTGATTGACGTTATCCCTATTGTAAAAGGAATAAAAATCATTTAACACTAATCAAAATAGTTTCTTATATATTTTATCGTTACATAAATATTTTAAATTATGGCCTGCTCTCAAAAATTGCTACGGCAGTTAGCTCAAATAATTTTTTAAAAAGTGCACATTCAAATTGGGCACATTCACAATTACATCAAAACAGTTAATACTACAAAAATAACGAGAGGACATTAACATGTGCTTTCTTCACCGAGCTGGCATGCTGACTGTTTAAGTATCCACACAGCCAAGAGAGGGCGCTCTATTGTCTGTTCCTTGCACTCCCCCCCCCTGGTTCCTAAGTATCGTCCTCGATGAGGAACTAGCAGAGCTGACTTTCCTGGGTGTTGTGGTCATAAGAATTAGTGGACTGTAAATTTTAAAAAATTTTAACTAGTGAAACGGATCCCAACCATATGGGATCCCTATACCTTATGAACTGAACACAAAACGGTTGCAACAGTTGGCTTGGAGCTAAATCTATACAAAGAAATTCTCGCCAACTGGCGCCAACACTGGATCTTTTCCTTTTTTCTGAAAGGCCTCACTAGAGTGGCATCCTTGTCTATGCATCGACGAAGGGCAGAAGAATGATGAGGTTCGAGAACCTCATCTGGGTTGTTTGGACTTGCCACTTCGTAAGTCGTTGGAGAGCATTGAGTCACAATATAAAGCCCATCTCTTTTAGGCATGAATTTAGCTGTTATCTTCTGGGCAGCATTGCTGAGGGAGTGAAGGGTTACCCAGACTTTATCATCTGGGTGATACAGGAGACCTGGGCAGTGTCTTGAATCATAGAAGGTCTTTCTCTGATCTTGCGACAAACTTAGTCCAGTGAAATGGACCTTTTTTTTCAAGGAAAAGTTGTAACGTCGGCTCATTAGCAGAACTTATCCCATCTATACATGTCAAGATTGACGTGTGGAAGGTCAGTTGTCCACATGGGCCATTGTGTCTCCATAAAAAGGCACCGGTGGTTCACCCCTCGGAGAATGTTTTTGAAGTAGCCTCTCCCTGTCTTTCTTTATGACTTCCAGACGCCTGTTTCTTCGAATACTCAACAGGAAGGAATCTACCAGATATAATCTTTGTGTTGGGTTCCCTTATCCTAGACGGAGCCAATTTGTATAGTGTTATGGCGCCAAGGAGAAACGCAGAAGCACACTCGGTGAAAGTATGACATAACGTACTAGGGCTTCCAGATGTTGGACACAAGCCCTTGTCGGCCAATTGTTCGCCCGCATCCGTGCAGTGCGAATGAAGTCGGGGGAGCCGTGTGCACAAGTGTGGCCAGCCAATGAGAGCTGATGAGGGGTGTGAAGGTGACACGTCCCTGGAGTTTAAAGGGGTTGGTTCGGAAATGGAGAGGGACACTCTTTTCTCGCTTTCTTGATCTTCATGGACTAACTAATTATTACCCTGAAAAATCTTGGTGTTCGAGGAAGCAAGCGCCCTCAGGACCAAAGGACTATTTTGCTCACCATCTGTATCTCAAGGACCGACGGATGAAAGCTGATATAAAAAAAGAACTGTGTCATTTATTAATTGATGAAGTTGAGAGGCAAAGGCTTATCATACCCGGACTGATCTTTGAAAGAGAATTTTTACACAGTAAACAGCTTTATGTGTAAAAGTGTAAGATTTAAACTATAGCGAGTGAATATTAAATCCAGAAATAAAGTATATTTTAACAATTAGCTTGTGAGTGTTAACGCTACCACACAAGTCGAGATGTTATACGGTCTTCATTTTCGGGATGATTCTGTTGCATATATATAAACTATTATGAATATAATAGAGAAGTAGTTATATACTTTGTATTAATATTTGAATATTGTCTAAATTTTGGCCATTGATTAGCAATGGAACATACTTAAAAATTCATGCCTAATTTGTTTTTTCCCCTTAAATAGGATTCCAGGCTTTCATTCAGACGCTTAATTGTAATCTACTGCTTAAAATACTTTAAAAATACATGAGAAAACTGTGTCTTTTTTTTTCTCTATAAATTTTGTGAAATGTTTTTTGTTTGTAATTTGCCGTTGCGTTCATAAGATTTTTCAATATAAAATTGTAGGAAATATTATATAATTAATTTTGTAGATATATAGTTTCATACATTGAAACTGAATAATGTTCCAATAAAAATAACTTCTCTGAAGACCACCCATTTTTTTAGCTATTTGTTACTTTCCAAGAATTGTTCAAAAATATGTAGCAAAAATATTTTTGAATGTTTATTTTGATACTACTAAAAATGGTACTATTAATATTTTTTTTAAATGATCTTAAAAATAATTGTAAAGATACTTGAAAAAATTTAAAATATCTTATCACAAGCTTGATATGTATGTGTATGCAAAGAACAGATAAAAAAAATGAAATATTGCGGTATCAGAAAAAATTAATTATACAAATGATTTTATACCTAATTATAAGAGTAGTGATAATTATGATTGTTATAAGACTTTTTTGAATCTTCACATTTTCAGTATTTGAGCTTAGAAATGTCGAAAAGAATAATCTTCTCCAATTGGCTAATTTAAAATCACGCACGGTATAGTTCCAAGACCGAAATGTAGGTGTCGCCATAACAGTATTGTCTTGGACGGGAAGTGTGACTGTACGAAACACTGTAGTATCATCAGAGAGAGTTTGGATCTGGACAAGCGTGCGTTCCCCCGTTTCGATGTCCAATCCTGGACTATGTAAACTTTACTTATTTTCACTTATTCTCACTAAATGTTTGTCTTGTAATTGCCTAAGTGTCTGTTCTTTGTAACTGTGCTATCTTATGTCATTAAATATATTAATTTACCCCGAGATTCTATTAATTACTTTTGGTTACCCCAAGTAATGACGTAAGCGGCAGTTACAATAGTATTAAATCCATTGGAAGACCTTATTCAAGTTCTTAGGGGTTTTTTTTTTTTTTTTTTTTGGTATTTTACTTTCAAACTTTTATTTCTTGAAATCTGCTTTATTCTTGTTACTAATTACAATGAGACATCCAGATATTTTTTTAATTATGATAAGTATGCAATAGTTAATAAACGATAAACGCTTTCCTCCTTCATTGGATTTAGTTTACGATATTTTTAAGTAATTACCACTGATAAGTTTTTTTTTTTTTTTTTTTTTTTGAGCACGTACACCCAACTCTTTTTTACACAATTTTTTTTGTTCTAGTACGAATTAAAAAAAAAAATGCGGTTTTGTTCCCCTTGTATGAGGACGATATCATCGAATAAATGACAGTTTCTGATGATAAAGAAGCCGATGATGACGAAGTCGAAGGTGAAGTTTATCTATGAACAGCTGATTTCATTCACGAGGACTTGAAATTTGCTACACACAATACATCTCTCACATGATACTGACAGAACGTACATTAAAATTTTTACGTTATCATTCATTTTATGTATCAGGATATCAAGAGTTGTACAAGCAACTTGAGGACCTTCCCCCCAAAAAGCAGACGCTAATAACAGACTATGTAACAACAACAACAAAAAATAAAAATAATAACCATTTGAGGCCGTTACTAACGAACGAAATTCTTCATTGGAGTCGAAACCGACAGTTGTATTAGACAAATAGGGCACATCTACTGATCATAGCATTTTTCATTCAATTCTTCATATACTACGTACATGCTTATTTTCAAGTAGCCATGTATAGTTGTGAGTTAATGGTTTTATTCTGAACCTGAAATTGAATTTTTATATGTTGTATGAACTTAAACTAAATTTATATAGACTATACAATACTTTATTTATTTATTCTTTGTAAATAAAAATGAATTGTTTTTGTTGTATAAATGTGTAACATTTATATTAATATGTGCTTTTTTGACCGGGTGTTTGGGAAAATACTTAAAGATTTTTCATTTTACACGAATTTTTAAATTTGTGAAACGTATCCCCAAATTAAGCATGTATAGCATGTATTTTTTACACGAATTTTCTGCACGGTTTTCTAAGGAACGTGTCTACCGTGTCAAAAAGAGCTAGGTGTATTTATTTTTGTGATTAATTCCTGAACAATATTTATAATTTTATTCTTATCTTTTCACATAGAAATAAATTTAAAGATTATTTTTTGAAGTATATAAATGTTTTTCAACAACGAAAATGGTGATTGAGGGCACTCACAATTGCCGAATTTTCACTCATTCTAGAAGGTCATTCACCTCGTAAGAGCTGACAATTACCTTCTGAAATAACTGTCAATATTATTCACAAAAATCACCTTTTCCAGTAAAGCCGTAGAGATCTCACACCAAGCCAGCCATCTACTGTAGTGATAGATCGTTCATTTTTTCTTTAGACCCCTCCCCGAGCAACCCCTCCCCCTTTCGAATCTCACTGCGCATCATTCCAACGCAATAGACTATCCATCAAAAGGCATATTTATCTATTTATCAACTAAGACATCAAGACGAAAGCATCTTCGAACCAGAGGGATGTCGTTTGGAGGGGGCGGAGTGGACAGGAAAGCAGTGGAATGATTCATTACCCCCTAGCTAACTCCTGCAGACGATTTTCGTGCACAAAAATAAACACGTAAATGCCCGCTTGACGCAGTGGGGAGTCAGTCAGCAAGTCCACTGATCACTGTCGGGTGTGGATTCTTTTCTGTCTGCTAGGATGAATTGAGTTCTCTGTTCGTCGCCACCCCACCCCCCTTTTTCGAGACAGGTTCACCCCTCTTCCCTTTAGCCTTCGAAGGGATCCTCAGGGGAGTGGGTGGGATGGACTTCTGGAAGAAGTTAGATTTTTTTCCCTTGGGAGAGAAATGGAAATGGGGAAAAGAAAAATGGGAAGGTAAAAAAAGAGAAAATAGTGCTGTTCTTTTGAAATTGAGAATGTTAGTGTTCGGTATAAGAGAGTATCCCTCTTCATCTTAGTTATCTTCGTCTTCTGCAATTTTTTCATTTAAGCCTATCGTGTGTAACATTTTTACCGTGTTGCCAATTCATATTTCTAAGTACTGAGAATTTTGGTACTTCTTGTTTCAAGGGGAAAAGATAGTTGAGGAAAAAATAGTAATTAAAATGATGGTGCTGGGAAAATGTGGAATCATTAAATAAATTTCCGCACAAATAAAGCTCTATATGAAATTAGGCTTCTGATGATATAAATTATGACGATGATAATAATAATGCAAATTATGATGTTTATGATAATGATGTAAATTATGATGACGAGGATGATAATGATGTCAGTTATCATGGTATGATATTGTTGTAAATTATGAGTATACCGTGATGAATTCGTATATGATGTGTAACTTGATAACCTTTAGAGCTATACAGCAATATCACATATGAAATAAATCTGTAGTATTTAGGAGTCGATTTTCACAAAATCATTCTAATTGGATTTCTACTCAACAAAAAAATCGTGACTACCAATTTTCTAGTCTGTAGGTCTAAAAGTTCAAAAACGGGAGTTTTTGTCTACAACCCCCCCCCCCCCCCCGCATTCGAAAACCGCTTTGGAAAATGATTTTTTACAAAACCCGTTCGTAGCGGTTCTCTACTTACAAAAATGACCATGCCTGCCAAATTTTAAGTCTATAGTCTAATAGTTCCGGAGATCTCGTAAAAGATGAATGAGAGAGTTAGTTGCCCTCTCTTCTCCAAAAAAAATTGAAATTATTTGGCTTGACTTTAACAGATAATATGCTTGACTAAACATATTTTTAAAGGATAATACGCTATTTTTGAAATGCAATTAATAAATTTGTTTCAGTCGTTAAGAGATGAGATGGGTTGTGTGGTATTTTTAAATCTGCATTTTAATCACGAACAAACGGGTAAAGAGAACATAAGAAGTACATCACAAACACAAATTGACAAATACACGAAAATTTAAGACAAAAACATTCTTTTTCCGTTCCCGAGATCTTGTCTATTTATAGTCTTGGTCAAGCCCCCGTAAGCTTATAAGTTACGTGATTCGCTTCTCAGCGCCACCGTTTTTCACTCAGGTGACCATATGCGGTGCATTAGGAGGAAAAGTAAAGGCACAAATATTTTTTTTTCTTTTAAAATAAGTAAATCCTTTACAAACACTCTCAAGGTGAATTTATTACATTGCAAACAAAGCCTTCGAATAGTTTTACTAATATCCACGCAAAGAAAAGAAATGTGTTTAGGGAGGACTGATAGGATACGAATTATAATAATATTAATACGTGATCATCCACGCAGTAAAACTCAAGAACCATTAAATCAAAGTCTGAAAAACGATTAAATAGTAAATTTATTAATTTTAAAACAAACAGTTAAACTCCCAAACCTAAACATATTAATCCAAAATTCAATCATTCAAACATTTGAAGAAACAGTCATAATAATAATCCCTTAATCTCTTGGATAAGCAGATCCCATGCAGAAGGGAAGAACTGATGATATAAGAGAAAAAAACTTTATAAAATTTTTTATGTAAATTAGATGCGGTGCGGCCCATAGCGGTATGATTACATTTCATCATACTTCGCTTAGCGGAAATTCCAGGTGAGATAGAAAATAGAGGTAAAAGCGGGTTGAAGGTTTAATTCCAACAGGATATATACGTTCGGAGCACAAAACGCACAGGTTGAGTGAGAAGGATATATACGCCAGTGGCACTTAAGGTGTTGAAGACATATGATTCCCTATAAAAGCTTTTCTTATTTTTCAGAACATGCGGGTAGTGCGTTATTGCACGATCATGTTTAAAAAGGCCATCATGTCAATTTTTAGGGAGATAAAATTATGGATTTTTTCCTGTTAAGCATATAAACCTAAACAATTATCATAAGGAATCTTGAATGCTCAAGACCAACATGAAATAAAATCCCTCGGGGTAAGTGGATTATTACATTTATATACAGACAGATAGATAGAAATAGATAGGTAGAAGTATAACGATGATTGAGTCGGTTAAAATATGCATATAATATCAATATTCTTTACGGTATATCATATATAAATAAGCATTTTCCTTCATATCGTGTCAATTTCTTTCCATCATAAATGATAATATCCGGTTTTGTTCGCAATAACGTCCAGTGTGTTTCAATGTTTCCTATAACTAACCTTATCATGAAGCATACTGAACAGCTAAAGCCTCTACAACTGCACAGAAGCACAGGAACATCTCTACTTCTTGGTGCCATCTTCCCTTTCTAAATTTAGGACAGGAACTCGGAAAAGAATGGAGGGCATCTTCAGTTTCCAAAAGACTTCATCCACATCGGGAAATCGATCTGGCAGCACAGAGGGATTCCTCGACGTGCGCCCTCAGATAAACAGGAAAAAAGAAGGAAAAGCGACGAAAAAGAATTCTTTTCTTTTTCTTTAACGAGACGTCGTACTTGGAACGCGGAATAAGTGACTCTTTCAAGAATCTAGAAGGTGTGTGTGTGGGGGGGGGGGGGGAGATGTAGTAGCTGCTGATGTGGTTTGGGGCTCTAAGTAAGGATGATGTGTTTAGGCTTTGGTTTTGAGATGGGGGTTTTAGAACAAATGAAAAAAAAAACATCAATATAAAACAAAAGAGATTTATATGATTCATTATTAATTAATTTATTTTGTGAGATTTCGGTAAATAGTTTTTGTAAGAAAATTATTGCTTGAGAAGATTTTCTATGATTCGTAACCTTTATTTTAAAAAAGTGTATAAACGAATAATTTTTTAAATAAATAATACTTAGTGTCAGTTGAATTAGAATATACAAATACAATGCTTTAAAGAATATTTTTCGATAAAAATTATTTAAATGCAATTATTTGGCAACAAAATGAAGAAACAATGACATATTTTCAAAACGTTCTTATTTTTTTTAAGAAAAATGCTGAAATACTAAAATTATTTTGGTTATATATAGCTAAGACTCCTATGCTGAGCCTAAGCTAAGAATTTTGAAAAGTTCACATTATTTTCAGAGTGACAGTCAATTGAAATAATAACGGGGGATTTTTGTTAAAATTCCACCTCTCTGATGTAATAAAATAAGAATAAGTACTCTTCATATTTCAAACATTCTAATTCATTCCCAGTATAGAAATCCAAGCTATATATAGCCAAAATATTAGTATTATAGAAGCATTTTCCATAAAAGGAGAATGTTTTGAAAATTTTATTATTTCTTCATTTTTCCCAAAACAGTTTACTTAAAATAATTTCTTCTTAACATAATACTCGTAAAACAATATATATGTATATTCTAATTCAACTGAATCTAAATATATCAAACAAGTATCCAATTATAAGCTATTTTTCAAAATCCTGGTTCTGAACATATTCAGTCACATAGAATGTGAAATAACAGGAATTGTTGTTAAAAAACCCTAGAATGCTACCCTTTGAAAAACTTACGGGAATGATACCCATTCGTCTCCCAGACGACCTGCATTTTGGCATGCTTAAAACATAATTTAAAAGTTAATAACATAAAAACTAAACTACCTGCAGATGGTTTCATGGCATCCAATCTTCACTTAAACAAGAAAGCAAAATTTGTTTATTTTTTGAAGCAATCCTTAAGCATATCAACATGACGCTCTAGAACATAATAAACAAATTTGCGTGTCATGCTACGCCACTTACAATGGCAAAAAGCACAATTTTTTTCTTTTTTTTTAGTTTCTGATTGTTCAGGCGGTTCAATGTTCTATTCCAATTTCATAAATTCACAAATAATTGCCCTTGTTGATCGGGGCAAAGTTGCTAAATTTAGACGTTTTACCATCCATTCGCTTGGAGATCTTCACTTAACTTTATAGGTAATTTTCTTTTAGATAACGCTTTTTCAGATTTGCGAGCCATATTATGCACATATATAACATGTGCATTTAATAGACTGATATTTATCATACCATAAAATACGCCAAAAGGCCATCGACGTGTTTTTTCAACTGCATGGCATGTTGTTACACATCTGATCTAATGTGTCTAAGGCTCCTTTTTGTTGCGTTGTAAAATTCAATTTCCGGTTTTCCACTTTCTTCATTTGTATTCGGTTTTTCTTGGAATGTAGATAGAACAACAACACATGTGTTTTTGTTTTATACGATAAAAGAGTTTTATGTAGCTTGGTCAAAAAACATATAAAAGTTCCCACACTTCGAGATCGCAGATCTGAGTTCAGAAGGAATTTCTAGTTTGTTTTCCCGAATAGTTCCAACAACTGTGGAATTCATTGGAATCTTCAGGAGTTTGTCATCTTTCCGATTCATACTCAGAAACAAAATTTTCATCATCACTCAACTCTTTTAATAATTCACCGATAGCCCCAAAAGTTTTCTCCGCAAAAACGTTTTGACATCGACCAGACAACGCAGGGAAAAAAACTGAGACAGCTTCTCAATTCCAAACATTACTGCTATCCATTCGTCTCTCAGACTAACATTGTTCTAAAAATACTACATGTGAAAATATTTTGAGAAAAAGAACTATCCTTATCTGTAGTAGCCAAGGTCATATGAAGGTACTGAGTAGTACATTATATTTCCTGCTTTTAGGGGGGGGGGAGTACAAGATTATTTGTTATAGACGTAGTCTGCTGGACGAATGGGTAGCATTCTAGGGTTAAAAATATTCTTAAGCCGTATTGTGTGTGTGCACAACTTAGTTATACAATTTAAAGAGATATGTGAAATATATGTGTGGACGAACAATTGCAAACATCGTGCGGTGGTCAGTCACAGCTTTTATTGTTACCAATCCAATCCAATTAATAAATAAGTTTTATACGCACAATTAATAAAATAAACACAATATTCTAACCCAAAGAAATAGGTTGCCGTAACTGATATAACACGGTCTTGAACTCGTAGCTGTCGTTATTTCTGTCGAGTTGTGGCTTCGATTCATTGAAGACTTCCCATGTACAGTAGCGTGGTAGCCTAGTGGTTATGGTTACGCCAGCCATAAGTGGCCGCGATAGCCAAGTGGTCAAGGTATTGGGTATCATGGCTAGCGTGTCATGAGTTCGAGCCTTGTACCACTGAAGACCCGCTGTATATGGAAGCGATGCACTTTAAATTTGTCGAGAGCTCAAACGTCCTCCCGTTGGTGTGGGGTGCCAGCTCAGGTGTCGTCCACGTCACTTGACCATGGTTCGTCCGTCCATGGTCAAGTGGTACGTCCAATTACGAGGTCCGTCGGCAAAAGCCCTCGTGTAGCTGAACAGTGCGACGTCAATATTCACTCACTCACTACGTAAGCCATAATATTGTAAACTTTGCTCTTAATTTTAAAAATAACTTTTATTATTCTTACTTCTAAAGTTTTGGAATATGTTCCAAGTAGCCCTTTATGTCATATTCACAGAACGAAAAACAAGAGTTCTGATTAATTACAGGTGCTCGCGCTATTTTGAATTTCGTATCAGTGAAACTGGAGAGTTATCGTTTTCTCTCTCTGTGAACATTTCCGATTTTAAAACAAAACAAAATCCGGAAAGTGTTTCTCGCGACTCCAAAATGATAAACGAAATGGATAAACGACGCTTGGGAAAACTCATTTGGGATAGCAATGAATTGATGCCGGTAGAAAAAAGTCAACTCTCTATAAAAGATGATATGTCATTAGTCACCGCAATTGATGCCAACAGTAAATGGAATCGTTTCTCTACTATTTTTCACTCTTTTGAACTCAAAAGCAACGGATCCCAGTGAAAAATGACCAATCAGCGTTTTCTACTTATCTTCGACGCCGTTGTTAATTGGCCAAAAGTTTCGTTTCAGGAGGAAAAAATAAAGTTATCTAAATAAACTGCAAAATAACGAAATAAGAGAAAGTTATTTCTAGAAGTTTGAATCAGCGTAAGTGAATGGAAACCACCAATTATTTTGATATTTAACCCGAGAGCAGCCGCGCACTCAATTCTAAAGTTAGTGGTCGCACGCGTTGACGGAGTCACCCCTATTCTTTTATTATAATTATATGTATTGTACACTATAAAAATATTAACTTTTGTAAATAATTTAATTAAGAGAAAGATACTTACCTACATTTAAGGACTTTTCAATTTCTCTTTGACAATTTGAGAAAAAAATCCATTTAAACTGAATTAAAATGTTTCAAATGTGTTTGACTTTAACCCGGCACTTCACGCGCGAAAAAAACGACATTAACTTCACGCGCAGGGTATCTCATACCCAAAGGTATGTTCATTCTGCTTTCACCCTAAAATTTGCATACAAAGGTGAAAAAGGGAGAAAAGTAGGACATATAACTTGCTTATTACACTTTTCACAAGTAAATTCAGCTTTTCTGTTCTTTTCATTAGGGCATTCAATATATTGTTTATACACTCCTTTAGTCTTCGTTGCGTGTGAGTGTGATGCTTTCACTGGGTTCTAATTTATTTTTTTTAAATTTTGTAAAAGCATTGCTTGTTGTTTTTTCCCTTTTTTCTGTTAATCGAAATCCAAAACACTTCAGAAACCAGCATCTGGTTTGATGTTAAATAGATGGTTTCTGACTATTTAGCAAAATAATTTGAGCATTTATTGTCGCAACGTTCACCAACATAAAAAATATTATTATAGGATAACGATTAGAATTTCTAGCCATTGAATATGTTGTGGTCATTTTATCAAGGATGACAATTGCTCCCTCATCTTAATTACATGGATAGATTTCAGTAGAAGAATCGTACTTGCTATTATACTTTTCATCATTTGATTCTTCCTCGTCATCCCCTCAAAGAGTCTTTCTTCATCCGAAAATACTGTTGTACTATATCTATTAAATATTGTATCTATTAAATTACTTCAATATCACATTTTTTCATCATGACTACAATAATACGTCATTGTAAAGAAAGATTGTAAAGCGAGCTCATTCATTTATAACTTTAACGGTGATTCACGCGCAGGGTATGACAAACCCGTAGAGGCAGCATCCAAAAATATACATTTAGAATTCGCCTATAAGCCAAATGACCTTAAAGTTAGTACACGAAAACCTATTCATTTTCTGAAAAGGGTTTAGATGAAATCTTGAAAGAAAGTGAGTCGGTGGGTATGACATACCCTGCGCATGAAGTGCCGGGTTAATAAAGGACACCGATCAGAAAAACTTTATGCTAACATTACAGGAATGATATTTGTGTGCAAGCAAAACTGCCATATTTTTTCAAGTTATTGTAGTTTTATTGCCCTCAGATAATCGACAAATAGCATGCTGAATTTTTTCTTGCTATCGTCTTTTTGACAGGAAGCTGTGGAGCATATGTTTTTTTTGAGGTAGCATTTGAAAATCTTCCATTCAACTCAAACGTTTCATGTTCATCACTTTTCTCGGATTTACTTTTACTATCATAATTAATATCTATTATTTCATCAGATTTTTTCTTGATCAATTTCTCTTTCCGAAGTTTCAATTTCATCCATCAAAGATAGCAGATACCCATTTCTTTTTTTCTATATTCTGTTTATTTACATTGAAAACCCATAATGAGAGGCGTACAACACAGCAATCAAAACAACTACGTCTTTCACAGGGAAAAAATGTAGCCTCTTCATAGAAAATATTTTGGACCAAAAGTGGTCACGCGGGGAACTTATTCACCCCAACATTGTAAAAAGAGTTTGCCACTCCCACAAAAAAGGAAAGTATGCTACAAACACATTTTAGTTCTTATGAAGACTGTCGTACAGGAGGATACTGACTAACTCATTGGTACCAAACAACAGTTTTCCCAGAATTTAAGATTTCGTGCGCCTGGGGTGTCTCTGTGCCCCGTGTCATCTCTCCCGGGTTAAAACTCTGTGCAGTATACCTATATTTTTTTTATGTGTTAACCAAATATAGGAAAAACATGCTTATTTAGCGTTAATAATGTATAACGTGAAAATTTAATGAACTTAATCAAATAAATTAGTGAAGCCCAATGGCTGAAAGGTAGCGTATCGAACTTCTACGCCACATGTCTGAGGTTCAAATACCTGGCTATTCAACCTTTCATCCCTTAAGTGGGATGATACAAAGCTTGCTTGGGAACTAAAT
Source organism: Trichonephila clavata (assembly GCA_019973975.1). Taxonomy (NCBI): domain Eukaryota; kingdom Metazoa; phylum Arthropoda; class Arachnida; order Araneae; family Nephilidae; genus Trichonephila; species Trichonephila clavata. Next base: position 29,102 of record BMAO01004532.1, read on the forward strand.
ACTGAGGGTTCCGTGTCAGACTGACCATCTGACCGGAACGTCTGCTCGTGCACCTCAGAGCCCAAGGTCATAAAAACTGAGATGATCTGGTCCTTCTTTTGGCTGCTGCGCCACTGAGTGAGTGAATATTAACGTCGCACTGTTCAGCTACATGAGGCCTTTTGGCGACGGTCCGCGTAATTTTGAACCATGGTCAAGTGACGCGGATGACACCTGTGCTGGCCTTCCCCCCCCACACCTAACTACTACACCACTGAGAGAGAGTTTATATAAGTTAACTTTAAAAGCGCATTCTTTTCACCCCCAATAATTCCTGTCCAAGAAAACTTCTGCACTTCAACTGTAAGAGTTACATAAAACAGTATGTAATAAAACTTGTTGTCAACACGTCAGCTATTTATGATTGATTTTATGGAGCAAAGCCTAATATTTAGCTGTAGCGTAGTAACATCAGGTTTAATAAAATTTCTAGGCAGCCAGGTAGAACACACAGCTTCAGTAAAATTATTTTTCATTTACAATTTTTAGTCATAAGTTCAAAATGTATTTTTAACTTTACACATATAGCAATCGGGTGCTTTGTCGTATCTTCGTCGGGGAGAATATTTTTGCTTCATCTCGTAATGTCCAAAATCTGTCAAAATAACACAAACAAAAGTTCATATTCTTTTCTTTTTTCTTTTTGCTTCTTCCTCGCTGTTCATCTCTTCACTTTTCAATCCGTCTCTTTAAGCCACTAATTCCCAAACTGGTCTATATCTACCCCCAGAGGTTTATGACGACTTGCAAGGTATCCATGTAAGTGAATAAATAATCTGTTGGTCCATGAGATGTAAAGATGGTCTATGATAGTGGCTCTCATCAAACCAGATCGTGACCTTAATTTTAAAAGAAAATATATTTAAGTGAGAACCATATGTTACCTATTTAACAAATTTATTTACTAAATTTAATGAGGTTAATTTGCAGTTACGAGGTGATAGCATAAACTCTATTAAGGCAAGGAGCATTTCAGTGTTTCTTTCCAGTCTTTTCAGTCAATCTAAGTTCAGCATTTAAATGCCCTTTTTTGAGATTTCGAAACTGTGTTTGAGATATGGTTTGACTATATGGTAATACCACAGTGGACAATCAATTCAGTCACATTGGGGGGAAAATTCGTATTTCAGTAGGAACTGATCGGAAAAGATGATAACAAAGATCTTAAAGTAACTTTAAAAAGACATACCTGTTATAGAATATCGAGAGAAAGTTTTTAATTGCTTTTCCTAGTGAAGAGTTTCATCACGGTTGTCAAATCTCCAAAACAAAAAAATAAAGAAAAACAAAAAACTGGTCATTACTAACAGAGGTGATTTAGGGTTAAACCTGACAAGATTGATATATAATGTTGAAAATTTGTTATTGAAACAAAAAATTCATCCCTCCCATTAAAAGCATTTGTTTGTTTTTCAGTTGCTTTATGCATTAATTAAATTTTAATTTAGTTAATGTATGTGCTCCTTAAATTTTAAACACTATACTTCATACAGTGAAAAATTTAATTCTCTATATTAGCTATCAATAACTAATACTAGCTATAAAAAAGACATTTAAGTTGATAAATTTGTAAAAATTCTTATTAGTAGTTAAGCAGGGGTCTACCCCAAACCAAACACATGACAAGGGGACTACGAGGTAAAAATGTTTGGGAACCTCTGCTTTAAACCTCCCGGATAGGACTGTCTCATGGACTTTGCGAAAATCTATCCTCAAATAGGGTTGTGAGGGGTTAAGGGGAGTTATAGATAAATATTCTCCGTTTTTGAACAACTAGGCATACAAACTTGAAATATAGTAGATATGTTCCTTTAATGGAGTAGGGATCCACTAAAAACGAATTTTGTGAAAATTGACTAACAAGAGTTGTGAGTTATAGACAAAAATTCTAGATTGGGGAAGTATTAGATATCTGCAAACGATAAAACCTTTGTTGAATAGAGATCCAAAAAAAAAATTTTTTTTATGAAAATCGAGTTTTATAAGATATTGCGGGGAGTTACTGAGGCACATAGATTTAAAAAAAATCCTTTTTTGAAATACTACACCTACAGTACTGAAATTTGGTATGCACGTTTCTATTGTTGAGTTAAATTCCGCAAATATATATATATATAGAAATCTATTCTCAGTAAGGCTAAAGGGCATATCGATATAAAAAAAAACTTCCGTTGAACTATTAGCTTTAGACTTGAAATTTGACAGGCGTATTTATTTTGTTGAGTAAAAATCCACTAAAAATGAGTTTTGCGGAAATCCACTTGAGGGACGTAGTTTTTAGAAATCCATGTCCTGTATTTTTTAAACACTTAACTATGATTGGCGTGTATACTCGTCATGGAGAAGTTGCAAGGCTTTGTGCCATGACGAGAGTACACCTCTTGTGTAAAAAGTAGAGACCATTGGTAATTTAAATTCTAATTTTTTGAAAAAAACAAACATATTATTACATTTCAGGATGTTTAGAATATACACTGCTGGCCACCGTAAATGCAACACCAAGAAAGACAAGAGATAGCACAACAAAATTTATTTTGTAGATAGCATGTTGACCAAGTATCAAATGATTAAATTTATAGACTTCTGTGAAGTGTGGTTCCTGCCAGAATCAGTAGCCAGAGTAGCCGCCATTGTTGGAGATCACCGCTGCCACACGTCTTGGCATTAATTCAAAGAGACTTTGGGTGTGTTCTTGGGGTACAGCAGACCAAGCAGCTTCCACACGTTGCAAAAGTTGATCTGGTGTGGCAGCTGGGGTGTAATCTGGGTCAATCGTTGAGCAACCATGGACCACTTGTTTTCTATCGGCGAAAGATCTGGAGCGCCAGCCGGCCAGGAAAGCAATTCAATCTGGTGATTGACGAAGAACCTTTGGACAATGTGTGCCACGTGTGGTCGCGCATTATCCTGTTGAATATGGCTGTAGCCAAGCCCTGTAGGTAAGGAAGCACAACTGCCTCCAACATCTTGGAGATGTAGCACTGGCTGTTTAAAGTACCAGCAATGCGTACTAAAAGAGTGCGAGAGTGATATCCAATATCACCCCATACCATAATACCCGGTGCAGGACCAATAAGGCGGTGCATAACGCAGCTGTTCAGCATCCTCTCTCCTCGGTGTCTCCAGACTTGAATCCGACCATCGTGGTGTTGCAGACAGATGCGTGACTCGTCAGTAAAGACAACTTCATTCCATTCTGCCGCCCACATCCTTCTATCATCGCACCATTGGTGGCGGAGACGTCTGTGGTTCTGCATCAAGGGCAGACCAATCAATGGACGTCTTGCGGACAGACCACTCTGCTGTAAACGGCGTTGAATGGTACGCGCAGACACTGAATGATGCGTTACAGATTCAATGGGCTGTGCTATGGTTCGTGATGTGACTGAGCGGTCCGTCACTGCCATGCGCACAATTTGCCTGTCCTCACGTGAAGTGGGGCACTGAGGTGGATGCGATCGACCCCGTCGGTCGGTCGTACCCTCTTGCATCCAACGGTCACATATCCGCATTTTAGTTGTTTGGTTTCGTCCAACACGACTACCGATTTCTCTGAAAGATAATCCACAATCTCGGTAGGCCCCTATTCTCTCTCTGTCGAACTCGGACACTTGATCAAAAACTGATCGTTGTTTCCTACGAGACATAACTGATCGTTTTTTTTTTGAAAAACCACAAGAAAAACACAATTACCGAACTTGAAATCGTCGAAATCTCCAAGCCTTCAATAGCGCTTTGAGGTGGCGCCACAGGCGTGCGTGATGTGTGTCTGTCCTGAAATTCTAATCATTTGCATATCTCACCTCCGCTAATGCATGTTGTAAATTTCATGTTATTTGTGTGCCTCCTTCAGGGTGTTGCATTTACGGTGGCCAGCAGTGTATTAAGGTCAAATACGATGAACTCATGCATTCCTGTATGCACCGGCTGAAACAGCGTATAAGTTCGCATAACGAATTAATTTATGTTAATGTTAATCACAATGATTTTTAGGTGTTAGTCTAAAAGGGGCAAAGGCAAAAATCAGACAGTTGATTTATAATAGGGTTCCTTCAGGTAGGGTCAGCCACGGGACAAATGAGCGAAGCCTACCGAGCGCTGAGCACATTGATAGCTACTTGCCCAAAATTACCGAGCTATCGAGTGGTATGCATACTAATTGTTTGATATTAGAACCATGTGTAATTCTGCCTAAAGAATAGTTTTTTTATTCGGGTTGTTAAAACAAGGCTTTCTGGTAAGAGGTTCTACAGCACGTAATCCAGAACTTCCTTAGTGCCAAGACAAGTAAAAAATATTTTTTTCATTAATGTACAGTACCATTTTTCGGTGAATACCACTCTATAGGAGGAATTTAAATTTTGATCTTTATATGTAATAGGTTGGGGAAAAAGAAATCCATTATTTTTACGTGAACTTCAAAACTTTATTTAACATATTTCGGATTACCAATTTTGGTCAAATATGCACCATTTTGTTTTATAATCTAAAAACACTAAATTCGGATCTCTACTGTCAACAATTGGACAGTTTTAGATAGCAATTGACCAAAAACGGCAAGAATTGGCCCAAAAGAGAGGTATTGTGTTCCATCGGACAACACCAGACCACACACATCTATAGAAACTCAAAGAAACTCGTGGAACTCGATTAGAAAACTTTGATGCATCCACCATACAGTCCTAACTTGGCACCAAGTGATTACCATGTTTTTCTTGCATTTCAAAACTTCATTGGTGATAAGAAATTGACACAAAGAGAAGATTTTGAAAACCGATTACCAGAGCCTTTCGCCAATAGGGATCAAGACTTATATGAGGGAGTCATTATGAAACTACCTTTAAAATGGCAACAGATTATAGAACAAAATGATGCATATTTGACCAAAATTGGTAATCCGAAACATGTTAAATAAAGTTTTGATGTTCACGTAAAAATAACGGATTTCTTTTTCTCCAACCTAATATTATTTTTTTTTTTAGTTTTTAGAGTAATATGCTAGCCAAATAAATAAGTATAAGTAATATAAAATTGGCAATTTTATTAAGTAAAGTTATATTTTTGATCCAATATTTTAACAGCGACTCTATGATTGATGACTATACTCGTACTCGCTTGAAATCCATGTCACTCATAATTGCGCGCCACAGTTAACTAGTTAAATGAAGAGGTGTAAGCGTTGTAAATAATTTTTTTATTGCCATTGAATTGTGAATGATAGAACTTAGATAGCAATAATTTAGAAATATGTAAACAGTATATATTCGTACATCATGAAAAATCCGGCACAATGGGTGGTTCACGTCTATGTACTATTAGGATTCAAAAGTTCCCGGACTGAGCAGAAAACGTGGACTATTTTTGCAGTAGAGCAACTTCAATAACATTTCTGTGTTATTGCATTTCTAAAGAAAGTTTGTTTCAAATCATGTGGTCGGTGGCTCACTACGGCGTCGTATTTTGTTGGCGAATGTATTTATAAGTCGGCGAGATTGAAAGAAATTGCATTTCTTTTGATCGGATAGCGGGTATTTTAATTCTTGTGTTCTTTTAGGTAAAAGTGCTACGGAGACTTACGAAATTTTGAAGCAGGTGTAAGGCTGTGTTAGGTTATCGCGAACGCGAGCTATTGAGTTACATCGATGTTTCAGAGAAAGCAGGGGAAATGTCGAAGACGACAAAATCTATGGTTGTCTGCAGACTTCCCTCACCGCTGAAAACATCAAAAAGGCTTATGCGGCGGTACGTAAGAACAGGCTTTAAACAATAACAGAATAGAAGTAGAATGGTCATTGGGGCACATGATCTCTGATGAAGTCTTAATCCCCTATCTCAGTGGTAGGCAAAGTGCGGCTCCAGAGCCGCATGTGGCTCTTTGGCTCCTTAAGTACGGCTCTGGCCCAAATATCCACGGAAGGCACAATAATATTTTCATTTAAAAAAGAGCTTGGTAAAAAAAAATTACATCTTATTTTGATAAATTAAAATTCTTTTATTAATCGAGAATATGTATAATTTTTTTGTTTAAGATAAAAGATAGATAGATATTTAAAATTTTATACTGTTGTAAAAATACGTAACGAACATTGAGTTTAATTTTATTGGTTTCAGTAAGCGTAAGCACAAACCATGTACAAGCTATCGGCTGAAATTGTTCGTATGTTTTCGGCGTACTCCGGTGTGATACAGTACCACAAGCATGCTCGCGCATACTTTTTCTAAAGTAGTGGTGGTACAAATTGACATCAGACCAGCGGTTGTAGTGTGAACAGTTTTGTCTTATCTATCGTATCTTGCCCTGTCTTATTAAAAAGTTGTTGTATTTTTCAATCTAGCTACACATCTTACAGGTATTTTTATACGATTTTATTACACCAGCTGTATATGTTTGTGGTTCCGGAACAAAATTTGTAATCGATTTCACAAGTCTTGTGACATAAATGATACAGCTCAAGTTTCACTTTTTGTAAAATTTGTCTCATTCAGGCCCTAAAGAAGAACTTTTAGGATTATTGCTACTCAAAGGTCAGACGCGTGGAGAAGATATCGCAAATGCTGTAACTGAGTGTATGGATACACATCACATTCCCCTCGATAAAATTGTGTCGATTTCAATAGATGGGGCCAAAAGTATGACCGGCTTAATAAAAGGGTTTGTTGCTATTTTGAAAGAAAAAATAAATCACGAAATACTTGTTTACCATTGTATACCACCATCAAGGAGCGCTTTGTGCGAAACATTTCCGGATGAAATTTGTAAAGTTATGGAATTAGTGATTACCATTGTCAACTCCATTTTAGCTAAAGTTCTTAATCATCGCCAATTCAAAGAATTTTTATTTGAAATGGAGAGTGAGTACGTGATCTTTTCTACTTCATAACAAGGTACGTTGGTTATCAAGAGGGAACGGTTTAAAACGTTTCGCTTCCCTTTTTCTGGAAATTAAAGCATTTCTTCTTGAGAAGGGCGTTCACTATCCAGAACTAACAGACGATCAGTGGATCCAAAACTTTTATTTCATGGTAGACGTTACGTCTCGTCTAAATCAGCTTAATCGTAAACTACAAGGGAAAGGAAACTTTATTTTTTCGATGTTAGAAGAAGTAATAACATTCGAAAACAAATTATCCATTTTTGGTCAGGATTTTGAAAGGGAAACATTGTTTCACTTTCCGAGCCTGCTGAAGCATCGCCAAGAAAATAATCCCTCTATTAATAAAGACCATTTTAAAACAATAATTTTAAATATGAAGGAAGCATTTCTCAGCATTTTTCAGGAATTTAAAAACAGCAGAGCAACTTTAGTATTTGTCAAAAATTCTCTTAATGCTACGATAACAGAATTGAAATTTTCTCCTTTTGAAATTGACATTGGTAGCTTTGAAATACAATTGCTGGATTTAAAAAACAAGGAGATATGGTGCTCTAAATTTGAACGTCTTTGTGTTGAACTGGAAATATTGGAGAAGAAAAAATGTGATCTTAGTTCACAACACAAGTGGTCTGCTTTGAATGACTTGGAGAAGGAAGACATGATCATTTTCAACTCTTGAAATAGTATTCCCGACTCTTACGATCAGCTGAAAAAGCTCGCATTTGATGTTCTTTTTCCTTTCGGTTCTATATATATATGCGAACAATATTTTTCCAGCATGAACATTATCAAGAGTAAACTGAGAAGTCGTCTTATATCAATAAGACGACTTCTCAGTTTACTCTTGATATTGGCTGAATTAAGGGACATGGCTAAAAATGGATTCCAGGATGAGATGGATGAGAACTTGGAATCATGCCTAAAATTAAAAACAACAACATACAAACCTGACTTACGCAAACTTTACGCAAGCACATTGTTCGCATTAATAAATATTTATTAAGTATGAAATTTAGTTTTATTTATAGTATACTACTTATTTAGTGTAATAAAAGTTTACTAAACAAGCAGATTTGGCTCCCAATTTTTTTAAAAAATTGTTGTAATGTTTATATTTGGCTCTTTGGCTAATAGGTTTACCGACCACTGCCCTATCTTATGGCTGTTGTTGACATTGATGATGTTACTTGCCATGTTTAATTTCGTAGATTAATGATTAAAAGAAATTATTGAATTAAAATTAAAAGTTAAGATCGCAACCTTTTAAATTAGTGAAATAAATTGCTGGAGTTGTTTATTGCTTGCATTGGAGTAATATCAGAATCAGTTGGAATATCCTCGTCCACATGTCAGTGGATACTGACTAAGGATCTTAACATGCATAGGGGGTGTCAACATATCGTTCCCTGTGTGTTAAACAAAGACCAATCTGCAGATGAAGTTAAAAGTGCATAGCAGGCTGAATTAAGGGACATGGCTAAAAATGGATTCATTAAATGCTTCGATGACCTTAATAAACCATGGCAAGAGTGTGTTATTACTCAAGAATCTTATTTCGAAGGAGGATGTGCTTCAGCAGTTTAAATCGTAATATTTTTAAAGTTATAGAATTTTTAATCCTACTGTGAATTAATACACATATTAAATAGCAAAATCAAAAATTATATTAATCATCTAGCTTAAAATGCATATTATCTCCCCCAATATTGTAAGAGTAGTAAATACCACAAAAATCTTTGTTTCGCATATTTATTTATTTTAAAAAAATGCTTTTAACATACAAAACCTTGCAGAAGCATACCCCCCTCTGCCAGTGACACCGTTCGCTTTTTGAGCCACCGAACCAGCGGAAAGAAAGATGTCTATGGAATGGCTGAAAAGCAAAGTTATGAATACCATTGAGTATTCTTGGTAGACCCCATTGGAATTCAGGCAAGCAAAGGACTTCTAGCCGTTCATCAATCATTGATTCTCCAATTCTCCCTCAATTGGCATTCGAATCAGGCGCCACTGACCCCACCTGCTTTGGTCTCACGCTGACCCCTCCTGGACGTGATCCCCGTTCCTCTCGAAGGGAATAGAATATCGGAAAACCGACTACGTATCTGCACTGCCGCTGAGAAAAGTGGTATTTTTGGGGGCGGCCAAGCCGCTTAGACTTCGTGATGTTGTGGAAATTTGTTTTATACGCATGCCTTACTTTTTTATTGATTTTATTTAGTTTAGAGACATAGTGTATGTAAACTAGCTAGAACTGAATTTTACATGTAAGCAAAATATGCCAAATTTCTTGTTGTCAAGTCATCGCTCTCCATTGTCACCTTTTTTCACATAGGCACGCGTATGTAGTGTGTGGAGGGGGGGGGGGGTAAAGACAGAAAAAAAAAACAAATTTTTCTCTGAAGTAAGTAAATCCTTCACAAACACTTTTAAGGTCATTTTATTGTATTCCAAACCCTTCGAAATAGTTTTACTAATAGCAGCGTAAAGAAAAGGATCGTATTTCGGAAAGACGTATATATACGTCCGGGTCATTCAAAGCACCGGTTGATCGAGACGGATATATGCGCCAGTGACAGTTAAGGGATTACGTATTGGGAGTTACTGAAGATTAAATGGAAATGAGGTGCATAAACCAGAAGTGGTAAGCTGTTCTCCTGTTCCTTATCCGCATCCCTATGATTTGATTTCGTCCAACACATTTACTGATTACATTTTTTAATCTCCTTTCCCCTCATCAGGTCACGGTTACAAGTATTGTGTCTGTGCATGTTGAAGTGGATACTTTGTAGCAATATTTAAATAAATATAAAAAAAACAATGTAACATACATAAGTTTGATTCTTTGAAGATGCTTTTCAATTAAAAGCAGAAAAACCTTATTTCATCTCCAAGCCATAAGATATACATGCAGCACAAGTCATGATGGATTTGTATATTTATAACTTATAACGACATTACAGGATTCCAGAACAACAGGATCAGTTCCCACGGCTTTGAACATGAAACAATAAATTTTTTTCAGGATTATCAATTACTGTATGCGTGGTTTCAATCATATTCCATACGGTGCTGCTTATTGGAGATAAACTCTTAGGTTAAAAATTCGAAAAAATCCAAACCACGGTAATTAAGTGGTTACAGTAACAACCTCGTGCCTAGTGTTTCATTGTCAATCTCTTAACGCTAATGTCACTATGAACCATCTTGCAGTGGGATTGACTCATGTTTAATCCATTGAGACTCAAACATTGATGTTTGGAGAATCGTCTGCCATCCCTAATGCTGTTTTCTTCTTTTGACCGCAGTTCAGAGTTACGGAATGGTTCATTGCCAATAGTAGGGTCGTGGACTCGTGACAAGTGTGCCTTGGGTTCAAATACTAATGATACCGAAGAACCGCACTGAAGAGGGACTGATGCACATTAAATCTTTCGATGCTCAAATTCTTCCCTTTGGCTTTTTTTTTTTGAAGTTTGGAGTGGGATGCCAATTCAGATGTCACTTGACTTCGGTTCAAAATTAGGAGGTCTGTAGCTTATAGCCTTCGTGCTGCTTCAGACTGCGACGTCAATAAACACTCACTTGCAGTTGTGTGTAATAAGATGATATTAACCACTTAATTCGGCGTATATATATGCCTCGCTTAATCGGTATATTACTTGCCCCAGTCGTATATATACGTCTTTCAGAAATACGACCCTTTTCTTTGCGCTGTTATCAATACAACTATTCCGAAGATTTTGGAATGCAATAAATGACCTTGACACAGTGTTTGAAAAGGATTTACTTTTTGCAGAGAAAAATTTGCTTATTCATGCCTACTCTTTTGCCACTAATACACCGCATACGCGTGCCTATATGTAAAATGGTGGCATGGTGAGTGAATCGCGTAAATTTTAATCTGCAGTGGGTAGGTTCATGAATTTCGGCCCCCAAACACATTTTTCACTTTCCCCATTTTAATAAAATATGAATTTCCATACTTCTAATGGTGTAAAAATTATCATTCTACGTGAAGTAGAAGTAGTTTTAATAATTTTTTTGAAAACGTTTTACTGCCTGTCAAAGTGTACTAAATCCATTTCTAAAATTCATTTTTCTCAAAACTAACATTTTTACCTTATAAGGAACATTTGTTCCTAAACTACTGCATTTAACAGCTTATAACTTTGCATGATTAATAATTACACTCTAATACATACTTAAATTGAGGGATTTTTCAAAAAAAAAATATTCTGACATAATTTATAGCATTAAACATCATGAAATTTCACTGTTCAGATTTGTCCAAAAAATATTTTTAAAAAAAATAACTAGACATCCTATCCATAAAATCTCTGATTAAAGTATGTATTATGGTTCAAAGAATATTCAGTAAAAAAATTGGAGATTTTTATTTAATAGAAAGTTTATAAATTTTCCTTAAAAATACCTATTTTTAACATTATTGAGATACAGAACCTGTTTCGTGAACCTACCCCTTAAGGGGTTAAGGCACTTATTACACATAAATGCGGCGTCCGTAAACAATGAATCAGTCCAAAAAAACCCAATACAATAGAAAGTGAAATAATCTCGTCAATCAAAAAAAAATTGCAAATATTTTTCAATTTATCTATGGCCGCTACAGGCCAGTGGTCATGATCACGAATTCGATACCGTCGTTTTCCTATGAAAGGTTTCGAGTCCTGGTGCTAATAAAGATCCACCATGTCGATGTTTAAACTTTTCAGGACCATGATTCCATATATGTGACCACGGTATCATTTGTGAGATTACATCTCCTCGTCCTGATGTCCGTGATCACACCAATGTGATCTGAATTTGGAATGATTATAAACTACTAATATATTTCGGCGTCTTTTACTATAGTGAAGATTTTGTATGAATTTTTTAATGGAGTTAGACTTAACAGAAAAATAGTTAGACTTAACAGGTTAATTTGTCGAGGATAAAACTAATTACGTTGACGAAATTAGAATAAAATGCCGCTTCTAGAATAAAATGTCAACTAAAATTTCCTCTCATAGCCTGACCGTGTTTCAAAATTCCATCGTAAGAAAGAAGTTAAGAAAAAATCAAATCAAATCCAGAAATTCCCCTCAGTCTGTCAGAAAAATGATCCTACTGCAAATCTAAAACAAAATTTTCTAGAACGAAAGGTTGATGTAATTTACAATTTTGATAAAAAAAAAATACGGGTTAATAAGAAAGGTGTTTATTACATTTCTCTTTTATGAGATTATTATTATTACATTCCTCTTCTTATTTATTCCTCTTTTTTCCCAATGCTCATTTTTTTCAAAAAAGTTCTTCCGTTTCTCAATTTTTTTCCACGCAAAACAAGGAATTCCAAATTCTAGAAGCGTTCAACTATTGAGTCGCAGCTAGCGTGCTCGAAACCATTTTCACCATAATGTTTCTTTTATAACAAAGGGATCCACAACATCGTCATGTGCCAAATCTCTCACAATTTATTCTTTTTTTTTTAATGCCATTCAAGGACTATTTCGAAAATTTTCCTCTGCTAACCTTTCTACTAATTCTTCTTTGTCTTAATATTTATTTATATCCATTTGTTTCGTAATTGAATTTTCTTTTTCGTTCCCGATTCTATTCCTTCAAAGGAAAAAAAAAAAAACACTTCACCTATTTGCAACAGAAAATCCCACAATTCCATAATTTCCCGCCAATAAAGGAAGGGAACTTTGTTATGAATCGAACAAAAAATATGAAGGAAAAGCGAACCTATAGGTTAGTAAACGCGATCAGTATGAGAGAAACGAGAAGACAATATAAATAAAAAGTTTTTGTTCCGGCGATCTGAAAAGGAAGTCTTTTGTTCTTGAGGCTTTTGTGGTCCACTTATTTGTTTTATTTCTGTATTTGTATTTTTCATCGCTCTTTTTTTTATTTACTTTTTGACCTTTGCACTATGCGACGAATAAATATGCTTCATTTACCAAAGAAAAGGCTTTACGGAAGAAAATAGTTTAGAGCTGTGAAATTATTGAACTGGAAAGGGTCATTTTTGAAGAGAAAAAATGCTTTATAAGAATATCCAAGGAAGGAATTTATTCTAGATTTTGATGAGGGATTAGTTTATTTAGAAATTTAAAAAAAAGTTAGTGGGTTCTTTTCTGTTTATTAATATAGCAGTTAACTTTACTCAGTGGCGCAACAACCCACGAGGAGCAATGCCTACCATACCCATTTAAGTATGTGACCTTGGGCCCTAAGGTGCAAGAGCAGATGTTCCGATAAGGTGGTCATTCTGGAACGAAACCCCCTATGTTAAGCTTCCAAGAAAGCTTGGTAATCACTTGTCGTGAATTAAATCCTCCCCTCAGATTATCATCTCCCCGTCTACCGTTAAATGTTTCTGGACGAGTAGGCGGATTTGAATAATCATGAGACATAATTGCAGATCACTATATTTATTGATGCTTATTAATCACAGAAGGATATAATCACACGATTCAAATTTAAGAGAAATAAAACACAGTGGAGTATGAGAAGGGAGTTACTACTAGTGGAACTACGGAATCGTGACTGAATCCACGAAAGATCAAACACGTACAATTACAATTAAAACACGTACACGTATTCACAATATTCTAAATCACTAACCTTATCTTTTAACATCGACTGTTCCGTCGTGATGATAAATTCCTTACTGACTGGATAGGATAATGGAGAAGGATCCACACTCGGTAATACGGGATCTTTTCCAATTTCAATCTACTGCTCTCCGGCGTAGCTCATCACGTAACTGCTATCTACTAATGTCAACAACTGCGTGTTGATCTACCGATGCTTCAATTCGTTTGACTTCACTCTTCTAACTCTTCACTTTACTTTTTTTGTTAACTCGCGAAACCCGAACTTATATAATATATCTCATTTGCATAAATCCCGCTCTGGCTCCCGGTGGAGATTGATTGAAATAAATAAAACTTTTAAGGAAAATAGAGAAGATTAGTGGAAACCGTATAGATCCGTCACACACTGAAGGGATGAAAGGCTGGGTCGAACCTTGTCCAGCACGGGATTTGAACCTCGAATCTGTGGTATAGAAGCGCGATGCATTACCACTCAGCCAGTGGGCTTTCTAATATAGCAATAACCTCTTTAATATATTTAATGAATATCTTAGAAAGGGAACAATAATATAAATCATCGAATAGTCACAAGAATATGAAATGCAAAACAACATACTATAATACTAGTAACAAGTAATACTACAATATATAGAGTGTTGCACACAAAGAATCCAACCGACAAATTCAGAGGGAGAGTTGGCAGTATGGGATGTCAAAACACCATAGAACATGGAGACGAAAACCACGTTTAGTCAGTGAAAATCGCGAAAATAGTAGCTAAATTAGCTTTGAATGGTTAACGGGAAAATGTTAAAAAATCCATTTTCCTAAACTGCAAATCCGTATGCAAGTAAAAATGTGTTCTATGACAAATTGTTTTCAATATTTTTCAATTACATTAAACTATTTTAAAAATATTGAATTTATATTTTCAGAACATCTTTTACTTAATTTTATCAAAGTTATGATCTAAAATCTTATTTCTGTATTTATATTTATGCATTTTATTGCTTTTTTGTAAAAGAAGAAATAAGAATATTTTTCTTAAAAAAGAAATCGAGTTCTCGCACAACATTTGAATATTTTTTTTAAAAAAATTAAGAGTATTTAAATCTTTTAGTCTATAATGCATATAATGATGTTGTTTTTTTGTAGTGAATAAATATTATTTGAATATACATTGCTTAGAATTTTGTGTAAAAGATTTTCCGTAACTGAAAATTTTCTCTAAAATTTCACTAAGTAGGTAAACTTTTATAATGTATACAACTTTCCAGAAAGCAGCTAAAGGGTAAAAAAGTTTCAAATAAGTTAGAAATGAAGATAAAGAGGGCTTGAGCTACAAATTTGACAAGTTTTTTGAAAAGTGCAATGGTGTTGTGTATACACTCTATAACAAAAAACAACAACAACAACAACAACAAAAAACAACAAAAACAACAACAAAAAATGCATCAAGAACGAGTTGTCTGATAGAGACAAAAAATGGTTGGTAGAATGATTATGTACAGAATAGAAAATTATTAAAATTTCAGAAAAATTGAAGGACTTATTTCAGAGTTACATAGTTACAAAGTAACGAGCTCAATAAGATGTTGACCCACCTCTAGCCTGCATGTAAGCTGCCACACGACGTGATATAGAGTGATAAAGTACCCTGATGGTCTCATGTAGTATTTCTTACTAAATTTGCTGCAATTGTCAGGTCAGGTCATCAACATTCCCTGGGGGATGCAGTCGCCTTCCCATGATATCCCAGACATGCTCAATTGGAGAAGGATCTGGCGATCTGGATGGCCAAAAAGTGTTTAATAAGCAGTAAGACAGTTCATTGCAAAACGTTCTGTATATGATCTGGCATTATTTTACTGAAAAATAAGGTCAGGCTACTGCAAAAGGAATGGTAGCAAAACAGAATATCGTCGACGTACCGCTGTGCTGTAAGAGTACCTCTAATGATGACCAAAGGGATCCATTTGTCAAAAAAGGGCACCCCAGACGATAACTACTGGTTGAGGGCCTGTGTGGAGTGCTATAGTAAAAGAAGGATCGGCATACATCCCTGGGCGTCTCCAGACACGTCTTCGATGATCGTCAGGACACAGTTTGAAATGGGATTCGTCGCTAAACACTATACATTCCCAGTCAGCATGATTCAAACCTGATACAGCCAAGCATCACTGTAATATAGCTTGAAGGTGTGCTGGCGTTAATAGCAGGTTACGTAACGGTCAGTACGAGAGTAAGTTTCGCTCTATCAGCCGCCTGTGAATGGTCATGGGGGAACATTCGTGTGCGGGTCACCTGTCTGATGGTTCATAACAATGAATCAGGCGCTGTGACAGCTGCTCTGATAATCAATCTGTCCTCCCAATCTGTTGTGGCCTTAGGTCGGCCGCTACCATCATGACGCTGAAATCTTCCATTGTCCACCCATTCTTGCAAGCATCTTCTAATAACCGCATCTCTTCGACCCATATGACGAGCAATTCTCCGATTTGCCCAACCTGCCTCTTTCAGTCCAGTGATACGACCTCTTTCAAACTCGGATAGTTACTCGTAATGAGCTCGAATCCTGCGTCGAGGCATTTTTTCAGTCGTTGAAACGTAACCTTAATCCCAATGCAACAGAAATTTTGATCATCAGATTGAGAATCGCTTCTTATAGACACCTGCTGTGGCCGCGGTAGCCAAGTGGTCTAGGCATCGGATCGTGGCTAGCATGTCATGAGTTCGATCCCAGTACCAATGAAGACCCGCCGTGTAGGGGTGATGCTCGTTAAATCTGTCGAGAGCTCAAACGTCCTCCCGTGGTGTGGTAGTTAGGAGAGGGGGTGCCAGCTCAGGTGTCGTCCACGTCGCTTGACCATGGTTCAAAATTACGCGGACCGTCCCCAAAAGCCCTCGTGTAGCTGAACAGTGGGACGTTAATATTCACTCAATCACTCAATATAGACACCTGCTGAGTGCGCAGTTCCGCGCGATGCACTGTAGCTCACACTGTTAATCCACTAGACACGAAATTTTAATCATTTGAATGTCTTTGCAAACAAAATTTCACTAAAATCGGGTCACTCCCTCTTGGTGTGTCATTTTTTTTCGTTATAGGGTGCATATCATTAGAATATATTAGCTATAGAATTTTCAATACAAGATTTTCCAAAACTGCAATTTTTCACAAAATTTTCACTCATAATTGCCAATATTTCCAAAATTATTTGCAACTTTGTACAAACTATATTTGATTTCTTAGTTTTATATCCCATTTTAAATAAAAATGTTTATTCAATTGAAAATTAATATATTTGAAGAAAGTTCTCCGGAGGTATAGTTACATACCTTAAAGAGATTTAAAAATTTCTTTGCTTTTACAAAGCATACACGGTAAGCAACAATCGAACACATACTATAAAGGCAATGTATTTGTTACATTAAATTTTATACCACTTTCTAAAAATAAAATACTATTTCATCATTCGTGAATTCAATCTTAGTGGGACTTTTCAAATAAGCCACACTGAATGATAATTATATTTCAATTTATAAATAATTTAGATCTCTAATGATGGTTTGAAAAATTTTAAGTAAAATATTCAAAGAGTTAAAAAAAATATTCAGCAAAGAAATTTTATTTATAGTGACTCTTAAGCATTTTTAAATAAAATAAAAAAAACTCATTAAAATAAATTACGATAAAAAATACTCAATCTTTATACAAAAATAACCCTGCCTTATTACGATGGATATGTACATAGGATGAATACGTAATGATTAGTATGAATGGAATAGGAAATAATAACTGAAGAAATACTAAGAATTCAACAACTGAAAGACATTTCTCGGATATTTTCGGGATGCTGAAAATAGAATTGCTTTTCTATTCATAATGAAAAAACATATCGATGCCATCTTCAGCTTCTTTTATTTTTTTAAATTACATTGAATCTGTACTCTTTATTTCATTAGGAAAAACAAATTTATTTAATAAGGGCTATTTTTTTTTACGTTGGATACTCATTCTATTTAAGAAATAACATTTTTTTTTTTAAATAAGGTTGAAAAATATTTATCTTTTATGTCTAAGATAATTGCAATATATATTCTTTTCTCGCTTTTTTAAATATATATATATAGATTTCACTACCCTTGGCAACTTTCTGCGCAATGAATATTAAATTTTGAGATTACGACCCACAATTGTTGATACATAGCCTTCTTAAATTTGTTACCAATATCTTTAGTGTTCCAGAGCGTGACGACCAAAAGATGCCATTTGGCTCACTTTGGCAGCATATTTTATTCTCGTTAATTTTTTTAATTCCTTAAAAGACGTTGCCAACGTAATAATAAAACTAAATAAATTATTGGAACATTTTTTTGAATAATAATGGGCTTTTGTTATTCGTAATTTATTTGAAGAAAAAAAGTGTTGCAAATTAAAATGTTATTTCAATTAAATTAAACCTAATGGACTAAATTAATGACGGCCGCATGATGAATACAGTCACGAGTTTTCCACTGAATTCAAAACTGACATTAGGCTTCTATTTGTGAAATTTATGTACACAGATTCAAATTTGATAATTCGGTAAAGATGTTTCAAATATTTAGATTCTTCAAAAAGTTTTTAAAATTAGAAGAAATTCTTACATTATTCGCGTGTTTTTAAATAAAGTGCATTTGCTTACATACGTGCATTATTATTGTTGAAAAATATGTAGTTCTTAAAATAAAGTTTCTGCAAGACGCAAAAGTTGGTCGTTTTTATATCAGAGAAATTTGTTCATGTCCTGTGTTCAGCGGTATGCAATAATAAGCACGTGGGATGTGTGGTCTAATTCTTCTTCAGTTCCCTTAACCATTTAACCATGGCTCCTCCATTTGAGATCGCGCGACTATAAGTGTGTTACGGAAATCGAACGATGAGGAGTTTACTCGTCAATCACAGAGTACAAGGATCGATGTTAAAATATTGGATCAAAAAGATGCGTTTATTTTATAAAATTGCTATTTCTATTAGTCATACATATTTATTTGGTTAACATTAACATACATTGCTCACATAATGGAGCTTTTATGGATATCTGTGAATTTTAGAGATTGTAAAAATTTTCGGACTGGGGATAGACCTAAACACACACTTCCTTCTTTACTCACAAAATATGTCCTGCCTTTCTTGAGTAGGTACTGTAGGGTTGATCTTAGTCCTCTTATCAGAAAACATCTATTCTCATCCCATCCCAATAAAATAACTGATCTTTAGTCAGCACGGCATGGATTATTATTCTAATTTCAGCACACATGGTTCTAACATCAATCAATTGGCATTTACACAACAAGGTAGCTAAGTAACCTCGGGCTAATATCTGCCAATGGACTCAGCACCTGGTAGGTGTCACGTATTTGTGCCATGAAGGTACCTGAAGAAACACTATTCTATTTTCTGACTTTTGCCTTTGCTTCTTTTGGCTATCATCTAAAAAAAAACATGAACACATCACACATAAATAAATTCGTTATGCGAACTTATACGCTGTTTTAGCCAGTGCATACGGAATCGTGTGAGTTCATCTTAAATTTTTCATATTTTTTATTTATTTGTTTTACTCCAACATGGCCTTAAAGTACAACCATAAGTACATAAATATTAGTTAATACAAGAGTGCATTTTATCCAGATACATCGGTTTTTTTAGTAGCACTAAGTCACAAATTACTTACACTTTTCACTCTACAACTTTATTAGACAAAGATAAATGTACAACAGATATATTATTTTTTTATATAGTTTCCCTCTTGGTCCAGCGAGCCGTAAGCTTCCGTATGCCGTCCTGATAGAAGGTTTTCGGTCCGTCATGAAGACACGTTGCACTACATCCCAAACATCCATTACATGGGAAAATAGATGAGCCTTTTTAAGAGGTCCAAAACATGTAAGTCTAACGGAACAAAACCAGGGCAGTAGGGAGGGTGCTCAGGATCTCAAAGGCTAACCTTCTGATTACTGCGGTAAGCGTTCGTGGTTCCCCTCATGTACATGCTTAACGGAATTTGTCTTCATCATGGATAATTTGCTAGGCAGAACCATGATTGTGGTGTTTAAAGATGATGCAATCTCATCTATGGTAAGTCGCTTATTCGTTGTAACCATTTTGGAGCCTGCTGAATTTTGTCATCAGGTGTCGAAGTTGACGGCCGCTCAGCACCCTCTTTTTATGCGTCACACGTTCGACCCCTTTTAATAATTTCGGTTCACAAAAAAGAAAAAAAACCACTTTTACGAGATAAAGCTCTTTCTCCTTATTGTGACAAGTCTTTTGTGAATTTCAGCACCTTTCGCATTCTCTGACCCAGAAAAATCAGTTCTCGCCTCGTTTCTCCTCTTTGGTGCAATCTCATAGCAGTGCTGGCATGCTTTTGTTGTTGTAGGTAGGCGATAACTTAACGCGATCGCGTATAAATTCCGAACACATGACCACAGTATAAACCCGTCTTGCTCAACGGGTGCGTTGATTGCTCCGGACGTATAAATACGTCTCTCCAAAATATGATTTTTTTTTCCCTCTGCTGTGCTATCAGTAAAACTGTTCCGAAAATAAAATGATATTGACAGTGTTTAAGAAGGATTTACTTATTTTAGAGAAAAAAATTGCTTATACTTGTGCCTTCCCTTCCCTTTCTAGTCAATAAATCGCATACACGTGCCTCTATAAAAAACGGTGGGAATCGGGAGCGAATCACACAACTTTTAATCGGTAGTTATGAGGTTAATAAAATTTCAGAAAGAAAAGTGTAAGTAATTTTTGACTTACCCTCGTAAATAAAACTTCATAAAACCTGTAAATATTTTTGAATTATAAGTTAAAATTCAAACGAATATGTAGAATTCTTAATTCGAATCAGCTACCGCAATATGGTATGATGATTTTTAAACAACATATTTTCAAAACTATTTGTGAAGACTGTAATGAAAATATAAAATAGTTTTCACAAGCCACAACCATACAAAAACAGAAATCGATACGTATTAGTTCTGCTCATAGATACACCAGACGAAGGATTTCAAGAACTCTTTCCTATTTTTTCATCTTGGAATGTTCAGAAAAGGGCGCGTATATATCTATCTCTTTCCAATTCCCGTAATTCCCAAGAGTTAAGCGATTTTTGAAGCTTCGTTATGTGTAACACGTGTGTCTTCGCTTCTAGGGGAAAAAAGGGAATCAGCAGAGTAATCGAAATATCTTTCATTACGATACTCAGAGATGAATTTTCGATTAAAAAAGGCTTAGCGAGACGTGACGAGAAAATGGAAGGGGAGTTGGAAAAAAAATGCACACAAATTTTTAAAATACATTCTTTTAAAGCATAATGTCTTATGTTGGGTTCTTTATAGAAACAGCTTTTTTCCCCTTAAATCGCACAGACAACTTTTCACAGCTCGGTTTCGTTAATAGTGATGAAATTACTTTCTTTCTTTTCTTGTTTAATTTTCTTTTGATAGGCACATTTAAATGGGATAACTTTTTGTGTGTGTCATAATGCTTAACGAAAAAATGTTTGAAATATATATTAAGCTAAAATGATTGATATATTAAAAAATCACCGGGTAGGATACAGAAATGTTTGACAGAGGTAATAAAGCTGAAGTATAAAGTTGATCATGTCGTTCTTTGAAGCTGCGTCAGAGCTATTGACAAAGTAATTTTAAATATCGTTAAGGGATGAGAGGGATACCTGAACTAGTATCCCACTCCTTAAACTTCCACACTAGTACGAAGACTAGACTCGGATGATTTTACGTGAGTTAGCTTCCCTTGATGGCCGTTTTAGATGTACCAGAGTTCAATACTACGATTCTACAGAATCACTGATGATTGTGAGTTCATGACCATAACCATTTGACTCTTGTAGCTGATCTTATCTTTACGTCGTGGTGTTCAGTGGCACTTGGACTCGAACCCTTGACACAACAACGCCAGACACGCCTCCACATCTTCTGTGGAGTCATGCTTTTGAGTCTTGGTACCACTGAAGATTTGCCGTGGTATGTGGGGAATGTTCGTTATATCATTGAAGACTCAAATTCCCGCGGAAGTTTGGAGAGTAGTATGTCCCAGCTCAGGTATAATTGTGGTCATTTGACCATGATTAGAAGCTGTGTAATCCGCGTCGTCAATATCTATCATGTTGCTTTACAGTTAAATGTTAATACACAAAAAATCAATAATTTTAACACTTTATATATATTACTATAAACTGCTGTTTGTAAAAAATGACAACCGTGAAGAATAATCAGAATTCAATGAAATTTAATGCGCGAACGACTTGTATTAGTACAAATAAATGATGAAATTTTCAATGCTAAAAAACAAAAAAAAACGATATTAAAGGTCCGAAATCAGTATTTGGTGTAGCCACCAAGCGCTGCAATAAATGTTACTATACGACGTGGCATGGAGTCAAAGTGATTCAAGTGTCTGCTTGTGGAAGAGAATTCCATATTGATTGTATGTGCAGCAAAAGTTCGTCATTTGAAGCTGCAGGACTCGGATCACGAGCTAAACGCAAGCCAACCAAATCCCACCCTTGCTCAATAGGCGACATATCCGGCGAATAAGCAAGCCAAGGAAGATGTTGCATGTGTTGGGTTGAACAGAAATCTTGAATAGACTTTGAAACGTGAGCGTGCATTATCCTGCTGAAAGATAGCTCCAGGGATGCCTTGAAGGAAGGGAACGACTTCGGGCTGTAACACTTCGCGGACGTACCATAGTTGCTATTAAGATTAATTACCCTCAATTCGTAGCAAATTGGATCGTCCATTATACGAAATCACACCCCAAACCATAACTTCGGGTGTTAGGCCAATATGTCGTTCGATAACGCTCTCTGGAAGGCAGCATTCAACGACATAGCGTCTAACACGAATGCAGCCATCATGGTCCCACAAATTGAAGCGGGATTCATCTGAAAAGACAACTTAGTGCCAATCATCTTGCCAGGCTCTATGCTCATGAGCCCATTGCAGACGCAGCCGTCGATGGTTTGCCGTGAGGGGGATCCTGTATAAAAGCCCCTTACACGCAATCCACGGTGCATCAGATGTCAACGTAGACTACATTAGTACACCTTCATCAGTAGATTAACGCGCTACCAACTGCCTAGAGGAAGCTGTACGGTCATTCAGTTCCTATTGAGCGATATGAAAATCCTCCTTCTCGAAGGCCGATAATTCTCCGACGTTCAAATTCCGTAAGATGTTGGAATTTTATCCTTATTTTGTCAGGGAGGCATACTTAGGTCTCACTAAACGTTCGCTACTAATGAATAATCATTAACTATTTTGAACATCCCGCTGCAGCCCTCTATATATAGGATTTCAGCATCAGTTTAGAGGGCTCTGCGCACGCCATGCATGCAAGGTGTCTCTGAAACTTTACTATTTTATGTAACATCTTATCATAGATATTTGCTGCAAAGTTCATTTAATTCTGATGATTCCTTCATGGTGTTGCTTTTTTTACAAACACAGTGTACATATACATTATATTGAAGTTGAAGTGTTTGTACATTCTGACAAAAACAGATCTAACCAAGAAAAATTTCGTGGCGCGGTAGCCAAGTGGTCTAGGCAACGGATCGTGACTAGCATGTCATGAGTTCAATCCCAGTACCACTGAAGACCCGCCGTATAGGAGAGCGATGCACGTTAAATCTGTCGAGAGCTCAAACGTCCTCCCAAGTGTGTCCTCCCAAACGTCCCCTGGTGTGGTGTGGTAGTTAGGAGAGGGGCGTGCTAGCTCAGGTGTCGTCCGCGTCACTTGACCATGGTTCAAAATTACGCGAACCGTCCCCAAAAGCCCTCGTGTTACGTTAACAGTGGGACGTTAATATATATTCATTCACTCACTCACACAAGAAAAATTTCATGATAATAAAGATTCTGTAGATTGATATTAGGGATTATGCTGTTTCTTTAAACTCTTTATTCATCGCATGTTTTACTCTTGGATTATTTAAAATTTGAAATGGATTAAAAACCGTTCATCTTCAGTTTCCTCTAACTTCTCAATCCATCATTGAAACAAAAATCGTATCAATTTATCTATTAAAATTATTTTAAGATATTAAGTTACTTAAAAGTTTAATTTAATTTTGGTCAGTCAACTTTCATTCTAAGCGAAGACTAAAATTCATTCTTATTTTTGTAAGCCTTCATGATTTTATGTTTCTTTACGTTACGCATTCAGTGAGTTTTATTACATATTTTTTTGAACTAAGTCGTTTTTAAAATGTATTTTGGAGGATTGATTTTATATTCTGTCTTTAAGCCATTTTGAATTACGTGGACATAATTTAATTCCTATTTTCTTAATTAAATTGAGATGATTCTTTAAACTAGAATGCTGTACACACATTCGAAAAATACGAGATTTATGTATATTTTCCTTTCCACTTTTAATTTATTCTATATGTAAGTGGTTATTTTGTTTCACAATGTATGATCTCGTCCTTGGGTCACCTTTCAGATTCTGATAGATCAGCTGTATTTAAAATATACAGGGTGTCCAGCCTTAATGTGACCCAATAGCTGATTCTCGAACCGTTCGGTTTAGATATGCACTGCCAATTTGAAAAATGTTTTAAATAAGGTAAAGACTGTTTTTACGTGCTTTTCGAACCAAAAAAAACCATTTACAAAAAAATTACAAAAACTAAATTTTTATACGGTCCCCAGGTGCTATCACTTGTATTTAGGTAAAGATAAATAATTTGTAAAATAATTTATTTGTACCTAAAACAATAACCGTTTTATTGCAAATTATATTTATGACATTTTAAGCGTTTTCTTTACTTTATTGAATCAGAGTCAAATTTTGCTTAATACATGCAAAATTAAACATCGCCCAACGTGGGGCTCGAACCCACGACACCGAGATTAAGAGTCTCGTGCACTACCGACTGAGCTAGCCGGGCTTGTATACAATGCTCCTAAGATTCGTTAAAACACAGTTATCCTCGTCCCAGATGGATAGTTTCTCACAAATCAAACTCGTTTTTTACTTTCTACTTCTAAGAGATTTAAAACCTCCTGATAAGAAATAGGAATGGCTTTGATTTGATTAAGGATAAACATTCATTACGGTTTTATTTCATCGAGTCACTTTAAAATATCTTTCTGTATGTGTGAGGGTTATTTTAATAAAATTAACAAGGTACTGTATAAGAATGTATAAATTGCAGCATGGGTAGGCTTACTATACATCCGGGATTACACCTGACAGTTCTGGTTTCTTTGTACTGTAAAACGGCCAGGAGTTTGAGAATTTTATGACTGGCGAGAATTTTTATTTTTAATTTTAGACCTTTATGTCTGACATCACGCTTGAAACGTTCTCTTATGACAGTGCATATTTGATAATGTAGCTCTGAAATTAGAAGCTAATTTATCATAACAAAAACACTTCAGACGTATTCTGAGTAAATTGGTCATTTTTAGGAAAGAAAAACCAATAAATGTAAACCATCTTCTACCACAGAATTCCCATGTATTCTTTAAAAAAAATAAGGATTTTCACACACACACGACAAATATTCTTCTTAAGTTTCTAAGGTAAATTTTGCAAACTGAACGTTTTTTCCCCTTGATTTAGAAGAGAGTGTACAAGTTGTTAATGAAACTATGGAAGATTCCGTAAATATTGATAACTTATTTGATTTGATGAACGTACGTTCTAGAACCAGCTAATTAAAAACTAAAGGGTAGGTTTTGCTTCCAATTCCGAAAATGTTCCTAACGCTTTAAAGGAGACGTGCAAATTATTTGTCAAGGTGTTTTAAAAGATTGATATTTCATGATGTGATATTTCTAAAATGGCTCAGTTTACTGCAGTGTTTCTCAAACTGTGGGGCGCGCCTCCCTAGGGAGCCGTTATAACTCTATGTGAGTGTGGGGTGCGAGTATATTGACAAGGCAAAAATAAAAGATTTAAAAGAATTACAAATTTACTGAAAAGAATCAAAACAAAAAAATACATTATGACATAATAAAATATGAAATACACATTTCCACTGATACAATATACTTGTACAGACGTCCGTACTACACAATGCATTTGATAATTAATTTATCATTACTATCTTAAAAACAATTTTAATAATTACTAGTGACTTCCATGGGGCATTTACAAAATGACATACAAAATTTAATACTTATCTTGATAATTTGTAAGATTTATAATTAAAATCGTACTGTAGATTTAGCAAAAAGGTACACTATTATTGCATTCAATGCATTGTTATCGTATGGTTGAGAGGTACGAGGAAAATTATGATTGAAACTGGGTCGCAAACATTGAAAGTTTGAGAAGCACTGGCTTACGATGCCTTTGCCTGTAAAATTTGTCCCGGTTGAATTTTTTTCAATTACAGAGAACACACACACTTATGGCTAGCTGAAAGGAGTAGACATAAAGTATGGACCATTTAAAATCTGCTGCTAAATAATAAAACAAAGTCAGAATTGTGCAACAAATGGTAAAAAGGACAATAGAGAGCTCTTTCTTGGCCGTGTGGACATTTATCCAGTAAGCCTGCCATCTCGTAGAAAAAAGGACATGCCACCATCCGTCTGCGCAAACCCCTCGTTGTTAGCATAATATTTACTTTTTTTTTATGTAATTGTAACTGTGCTCAATTAGAATGTGCCACTTATTAAAATTATTTGAGCTAGCCGTCGTAGTAATTTTGGAGCGCAGGTTATATATGTGAGTTTTGTGATGTAATTAAAGTGGAAAAGTCACGTTTAGTGAAAAATAAAATAGCATTAATAAGGTTTAATATATTTTAGCAGTTTTTGAATAAATTATCAAAACCCCATTTTTCCTATATATGATACTAGCTGTTACCCGCCCGCTTCGCTGGGTATTTCATGATGTTTTATAAATTTTTACTGCTTATATATATGTATAAATTATTGATATCTAAGTCCTAGCATTAAGAATTCGATTGTATTGAAAAATATACTTAGACCTGTAACTGTCACCTGTTGATAAATAAAAAGGGCAGAACTCATCTAATTTGTATTTTCTAAAAATCTCTAAAATTAAAGTATAGAATGTCTTTCGTAACCCAAAAAAACCAAGTGGATTCCCTTCAAAACCAATTTTCGAGGTGGATCTCTACTCCGTAAATTGAACATGCAAGCCAAATTTCAAGTCTAAATCAAACAGAAAAAAACAAAAGTTTTACTATCAATATCCCTGTAATCCCGTGTTGAGAGCCGTTTTCCAAAATAACCTCTCTTAGCGGATTTCAATTCAACAAAAGAAAAATGCAAAACAAATTTATTATTATAGTCCTTGTAGCTCAAAAAAAGGATTTTTTTTTGTGTCAATACGTCCCAGTAACCCCTGCACCCCCCCCCCTCCGCAGAACTTGATTTACTTAAAATACATTCTTAGTGCATCCCTATTCAAAAAAAGAAACATGCTTACAAAATTTCAAGTATATGGGTCTAACAATTAAAAACAGGAATTTTTTTCTGTAACTCCTCTTGACACCTCGCAACCATCCTTGGGGGTCAATTTTCGTTCTACTCTTTGTTAGAGGAATTATATTCCATGAAAGGAACATGCCTACCAATTTTCAAGCAGGATGATCAAATAGTTTAAAAATGGAAATATTTATCGATTACGCCTCTTAATCTCCGGAAATTAAACTTAGTAGTTGATATTCGCAAAACTCATTTTGTAGCGGTTCTCTACGAAAGGAATCTGCTTATCAAACTTCAAGACTGTACGTCTAATAGTTTAAAAATGGGGATAATTATCTATAACGCCACTTCGGTGTCTGTTTTCACAAAACCCATTTTGTAGGGGAATTGCACTCTATGAAAGGAATCTGCTTAACAAAATTTGTGCTTCCAATAAATTAAAAATGCAAAAAAAAATTATCAATAACGCCCCTTGAACCCCCGCAACACCACCTAAGGGTCTATTTTCACAAAACACATTTTGTAGTGTATCTCTATCCTATGAGAGGAATCTGCTCACCAAATTTCAAGACTGTGCGTCTAATAGTTTAAAAATAGAAATAATTACTTATATCTGCCCTTAACCCCCCGCAACACCACTTGGGGGTCAATTTTCCCCAAACCCGTTTTGTAACGGATATGTACTCCATGAAAGAAACATTCCTACCAATTTTCAAGCAGGTAGGTCAAGTAGTTTAAAAAAGAAAATATTTATCTATTACGCCACTTAATCCCCCCGCAACGCCACTTAGAGGTCTGTTTTCACAAAACCTTCTTATAGCTGATCTCTATGAAACAAATCTATTTATCAAATATAAAGACTGTGCGTCTAATAGTTTAAAAATGGAAATAATTATCTATAACGCCCCTTAAGTCCCGCAACGCCACTTGGGGGCAATTTTCACGAAACCCATTTTGTAGCGTATCTCTACCCTATGAGAGGAATCTGCTTACTAAGTTTCAAGACTGTACGTCTAATAGTTAAAAAATCGGAATTTATAACGCCCCTTAAACCCCCACCCCCGCAACACCCCTTAGGGGTCAATTTTTTAAAAACCCATTTTGTAGCGGATGTCCATGAAAGAAACTTACCTACCAATTTTCAAGCAGGTAGGTGAAGTAGTTTAAAAACGGATATATTTATCTATTACGCCCCTTAATCCCCCGACGCCACGTAGAAGTCTGTTTTCACAAAACCCGTTTTGTAACTGATCATTATTCTACGAAAGGAATCTATTTATATCAAATTTAAAGACAGTGCGTCAAATAGTTTAAAAATGAAAATAATTATCTATAACGCCCCCTAAGCCCCTGCAACGCCACTTGGTGGACGATTTTCACCAAACTCATTTTGTAGCGGATCTCTACTGTATGAAAGGAATCTGCTAACCCAATTTCAAAATTGTACATTGAGTAGTTTAAACATGGAAACAATTATTTATAACGCCCCTTAACCACCGTAACGCCCCTTGCGTT
This sequence comes from Trichonephila clavata, assembly GCA_019973975.1. NCBI lineage: Eukaryota > Metazoa > Arthropoda > Arachnida > Araneae > Nephilidae > Trichonephila > Trichonephila clavata. The sequence continues at coordinate 57,630 of BMAO01004532.1, forward strand.
TCGTATTTCGGAAAATCCGTTCTTAGCTGATGTCTACTCTATGAAAGGAACATGTCTACCAAATTTCAAGTATATAGGTTGAATAGTTCCAGAGATATCGTGATTAGTCAGTCAGTCAGTGAGTCGCTTTTCTCCTTTATATACATAGATAAGGACAAATAAATTCAATAATTTTTGTGTAGCTTTGAAGTGAAATTTTAATCGCAGGGAACATTTTGAATCTCAAGAAATGTGTTTGATACAAACAAAGCAATTTAAACTAATATTTAAAAAAATATTAAATATACGAAAAAAAAAGACTAAATACTTTAAATATAGTGAAAATTGATAAAATTCTGTAAAAATATATATATTAGACACATTTCTTGTAGTTTTTTATTCGTTTTATTTATTTATTTTTATAAATTTAGCATTTTTCATGAGTTTTGCCTTTTTAATGGTTTTATGGACGATTCAAATATACCATCACTAGTAAACTCCAAAACTTTGTATAATTTTTTTATTAGCAAATTTGAACTATTAAATCCCGTTTTGTTCAAAAGAATGATTAATTATCGGGGATACTAACTAATACAGTGAGAACAAATGTAAACTATGTGTTAATGCTTGTTTATAAGTCTGCTGTAAAGATAGAAAAGCTTGACTCAGATCGTAATAGGAAGTTTTATTCTTTCATTATATTAATTAGTTGATTTCTAAAAGAAGAGAAATTCTCGTGAAAGAAATATATTCGTGAAAGAAAAGAATTCTAATACAAAAGACCTAATGAGGGTCTTATTCGAACAAAAAATCTGACAGACTCTTCTTTTTAAATGCTGGTCTCATAAATCAAAAGTTTGCCACATCCTCATAAATCAAAATGTACAGCTTTGGATTAATTCACTCAACGATGAAAAAGACGGCTCTTTGATCACTTTGTGGTTGAAAAAGTGATTGATTATTTGAGCTATTTAGGAAATATCGAAGAGGGATTACTCAAGAAAATAATTATTGTTAGGTGTCTTTATATTTGACAGATAATTCAAATCACATCTCATATCTGATGTTAGTCTAAAAATAAATAATATAATTCTGCGTAATTGACGTTGTACGAGCGATTATACAAAATTAAACTTTATTAAAAATGTTTGAGATAGAAGTATAATTTTTATTTATTTGTTCTTATGACTTTTCTATGTAGTCATCATCCATATTTGTCCCCCTCTCTCAACGTTTCTTGTTTATTAAACCCAACACTTCTCGCGCAGAGTGTATCATACCCACCGTCTAACTTTTTTCAACACTCCTTCTAAACCATTTTTGGAAAATGAATAGTTTCTCATGTAGCTGACTTAAAGGTCATATACTTTGAGGGGCCTTAGCTTCTAGGTGAATTCTAAATATATATTTTTGGACATCGCCTCTTCGGGTATGCCATACCCTGCGTCTGAATCACCGTTACATTTCTGAATGCATTAGCACGTCTTAAATTTTCTGCAAGCTATGGAGTATTATTGTAGTTATGATGAAGAAATGTGATATTTAAGTAATTTAATAGATACAGTATTTAATAGATATTGCACAACAGTATTTGCGGATGGAGAAATTCTCTTCGAGGCTATGATAATGAAGAATCAAATGATGAAGAGTATAACAGCAAGTAAGATTCCTCCACTGAAATCGGTCCAGATTTAGAAAAGGGAGACACTGTTGAAAATAAATGTTTTATATGTAGAGACACAAAAATATTTGAGAAGAACGTAATTTTAAAGGAGATAACTGGTACACATCTTATCCACTTTCAGATGAACTTTTGAAGAAAAAAAACTATTACTAGAACAAAATAAGAAAAAATAAAAAAGAAAAATAATGGAGAAGTTTACTCCTACATGTTTAGTTTGAAAAAGATACAGATTAAAAACAATTAAGATCTAGTGAAAACATCGCGCTCACTCTGCAACGAGATTAAAGGAGTGCATAAACAATGCACTTAATTCCCTTATAAAAAAACAGAACAACGAAATTTACGTGGGAAAAATGTAATAACATTTTGTATTTCCCACTTTTCTTCGTTTTTAACCTTTGTATACAAATTTTCCGGTAAAAGCACAAGGTAAACACCTTTAAGTATGACATACCTTGTACGAGAACTTTAGGTAGTTTTTTTCACGCGAGTGGTGCCGCGTTAAAGGCCATCGACGTGGAACTCCGCAGATTGTTCGAAAACCCTTGTTACATCTCTTAAATGACATTATTTGTGTTGCTGTTACGTTGATTTTGGTTTGAGGATTTATTGCTATCAGTCTGAAAGATCAAGATAAAAAGAGAGATCTCTTAAGGAGCGATTAAAAATTACTGTCGAAAATAAATCTTTAGACGTGCATGATACAGCAGTGAATATCACAGAATAAATCTCAGAAGGGTTTCACCAGTTCTACAGCACTCAGATACAACTATCAGTGTCCAGTAATCCAAATACGTAATGTATTTGCAAGCACTCGCTTGTCCTATTTTTACAGACGAAGTAATAACTAATCACTGGTCGACTTTAAATGGTCAAAACAATGCTGACTCTGTTTTGGCCAGCTACTCCTTTTTTATAGTATGTGTGGATTTTTCTCGAAAACTCTGCTTACGTCATAGACCGGGATGTCAGTATATTTCTCTAGTAATTTCCAAAAGCATCCATACGGTCGCCAACTCGCCAAAAGTCGTCATCAAAATGGTTGCCAAAATGATGCCAACTTGGTTCTATCACCAACATTTTGCCAAGTTTCCATTGAATCGCTTTTGTAATGTAAGGAAAATGTAATGTGATGCCTTGGTTGAGTAATATTAACGTATTACGCATATAAATTATTTACACTATTTTAAGCATTCATTACGCAAAATTCAAAACATCGACTAGTATCCGACATTCAATGGGATTTTCAGTCTTTGGAGTATATAAAGTTGCTTGCAGTGAGACCAGCAGATTGTAGCGTAATTTCAAAGCCATGGGATGAATAGTCTAGTGCCACGGCGCACAGTGGTCAGTTTTCCCGATCTGGCGCACGGAAATTATTTTATAGCTTTGAAGTCTTCATAATTATATCTAATGATCAAAAATCGTAGTAATTAATGTAAATTGGTTATTCTATTTTGTTTTTAACCAAGAAATAAGGTGAATAGGGTCTTAACTAATTTACGTTAAGTTTGAATTTGATCATGAATAAATGATTGCTGAGGGGAACTAGTTTTTAAACAAGTATCTAAGAATATTAACAGAAGCAGTAATTTGACCCATGGGACAATATATATACAAGAAATAAAGCGGCATGTTAAAAAAATTAAATTTTAACATATTTAAACAAATACAATCAAAACTTACAATGTACATATACAATAAAGGTTAATACGTAGTGTTTAAAAGGACTCGGCACCCTTTAAGCACTTTTTTTTTATAAATGTACTCAAAAATTATATTTTAGCATTTCACATAACGTTTCTATTTAAGAAAATGATACGAGATAAATTGTGCACATATTCACAAAACTTTACAAATTTAATTTTTTTTAAATTTTTAAATTTTTTGAAATTTTATTCTTTTTGTGTTAATTAATTTTTTGTAATATTTCTAAGGATGTTTTAAACACCTTTACGAATCGATTTTACAAAATCTTAATTAATTTTGGAGGAAAAAGTAATGAAATGATGACTATGTTAAAATTCAACCAGAAGCCTAATATCTCCCTCATTTAAAGTTTTTTGCTTCACATAATATCGAAATATTATACTTTTATGAAAAACAAATGATGGAAAGAACTAAAATTATAAAATTATTACCCTAGCGAACCTTTAGGTGTCTACCATGCATCAGCTTTATACCTCGCCTTCAGTGATATAATGCTATTTTGGGTATCAATTTGTTTTAAAACATCTTCCTGAGCTTTGGCTAATCTGCATAAAGTGTGGTAAAAAAGCTCTTGCATTGGAACTTCTGCTGACATTTCATCAATGACGACTCCAAGAGGATAACGGTTAATTTTAGAATCTATAAGCTTATTATAGTTGGGGTAAATATCAGCGTGGAACTCCTTGCTATTTCCTTTTTTTCCTATTATATTGGCCTTTTGACATTTTGGTGTCGACATAAAGAGCCAAGGCTTGGTCAGGAGTCATTTTTTATTTATTTATTATTTTTTTTGGTGCCGATTCTGGCAGTTGGACTAAGAATTTCTGCAGGCACGTCTAGGTGAGCAAGTAGTCACTTGTTTCAAAATTAAGATAGCATCTCTTTCTCCAGCTGCTTGCATTGACATTCTTGTTGCAAATGCTAGTTCTTGCTTGCTTGCTGAAGCAAGAAGAGGACGTACTCTTTCCCTCTTTACTTTGGCTTTTCATTCCCCGAATGATTTTGAGGGTCGACCTGGATGGATTTGAATGGTCGATTTGGATGGTATAAATTTTACTCTCCCCGACAACCACGCATCATTCAACTTGGAGAAGAACTTTTCATTTCTACGGCACCTCGTCCATTTTTCTCCCACAAATGAGCAGAATTTTTTAACAATTTTTTGAAATTAAAATTGCAGCTGGTCCTCATATTTATTAAAGTCCGTTGTAGTCCTAACAAAACTCAAAACAGTATTGGTTTTACGCTTGGGATCATGCTCTTTCTTCCACATATTCAATAAGGCACGCCGAGTAATACCATCGGCCAACGCTGAAAAAAAATCATAACTACGGGATTTGCTGGAAGTAGCAACTAAATTTTGTATTAGATAAAAGGTTTAATCTACTCTATGTGACTTTAGTGATACTGTGATCAATCCGTGTCAATCCCAAAAGTTCTAATCCATTAAACACAAAAAAACAACATACTTTAGTAGGAGTTACATGCTGTGCAAAATGTTATGTTTTTATAATTTTTAATCGAACTTGAACCTAATTTGAAAGCTAAATCAAGAAATTACTTATCCATGACATGTATTTTTAAAAAAACAACGCTAAAATTTGCAAAATCTTTTTTAGACGAAACGATTGAACTTTCGATTGGAAAATGAGGCTTGCAAGTGTTTCTTGTATAAAGAACAAACCTGATATATACCAATGGTTGTTGAAAATTTCCATGCGCGTACTGACAAAAAATGTTTACCACATGGCTAGGGAACTCAAGAGGACCTTAAATTGTGGGTTGTTTTTTATTCCCGCGCAATTTCATTTTTGGGGTTTCCGTGCGCCAGATAGGGAAAACTGACCACTGTGCGGCGTGACGAAGTTACGACAGAGATAGTCACTTCCGTGAAGGCTACATTGAGATATTCAAGACGGGTGTGGTGCAGGGTTGATTTTAAGTTCGAGATTTTGACGGTCTGGTCAACGATTGAGTCTCTCCTTTCGCCTTATTGTGTCTCTTAAAAGGCGGGTTATTTCACGCCTTTAAAGGAAGACATCTGATACGAAACGAATCCTGTTGGACGTGGCCGAGAATACTGTTCAGTCAATGGTTCCTTATCACCCCTCGTGGGATGGACTTTGAAGTTGAAGATTGGCTTGAGAACTTTATCGATTTCCCACAAACCTTGACTTATGTGTGGGCATTGCCCTGTACTGAATATTTTCCCATGAGAAACTTCTTTAAAATGGAGCCGACTTCAAGACGTAGAATCATTGGTTGGCTAGAAGCTGGAAAGTCACTACTGGAAGTTTTTTTTAACCCGTTAACGCCCAAATTATTTTAAAATCGAAATTTTTGAAAAATATTTTTAAGTTACATTTTATGTATCATAAATAGAGTAATTATGAACTTGTATCCATTTTCCGTAATTAGCAGCTGATATAATAGGTGATCTATAAATAGATTGCTGGGCGCTTATGGTGGTAAAAGACCAAGTAACTTTCCTGTGGTTTTATATTGAAAAAATTACAAATTTAGGGGGGGGGATGTAACTTTTGTGAATTTAAAAATAACTCTTTTTTATCCAATGGGCTGCGGATTGGTATTTTTACCATTGCAGACCTAGTACATCTCCAAGAGGTACTCTTTAGTGCGGCGCCGTGTAGGCGGATACCAATTGCTGCAGGTAATTTTGACCTCCAGTTTCTTCCACAGAGGGAGGCACCTGGGCTCTGACGATGCGAACTTGTACCAGGATTTTAAGTTTGCCGAGAGCACCCAAACCAAACAGACACTCTAGGGATCTTTTACATGCCGCATAATCATACAACATGGCCGCTGTCGATTGGCCGCTGTCGATCCACCGACTTGGCCAGGGGTCAAACCCGCAACCTTGAGTGCAGAAGGCCAGCAACAAACCAACCACGCCACCCAGCCGGCTTTAAAAATAACTAATGAGATTTAAAAGAGAAAAATATTATTTTACTGATCTAAACTTACTTAGTTACAATCTTATATAACCTATTTGTAAAAGTTATGTATGATACAATGGAAAACACATTTCGGTAAAGGGCTACATTACATTTTGTACAAAATGTAAGAGGTCTCCCTTTACATTTTTGAAACTGGCATCTTCTTTGGTTTTGTCTTTTTCCTATAACATGGTATTTTCTATCTAAATGCACAGAGTCTATTACGTTTGATCTTGATGACATCATCTGAGGTCTTCCAATGCCTTTCTTAGAATTTGTTCCTCGTTTGAGGTACGCAACGGCGATATATCTTCGGATGTCTTTTATACTTTTTATATTTCTTCCATGGGTACACAAATTTCTACATTACCTGACAGATCTTTTACCGATGGAGTAGTCATTTCATCATCATCAAAATAATCTTCGTCAGTTAACTCATCCACATCAGGTGGTAAACCAATTTTATCAGACTCTATTTCCTTAGAAAACATATATTCTAACACTTTTCGGCGGTGTGAAACACTTTACGCCGAGACATTTAGGAAGAAATGAAACGGGAAAAAGAATAATATTAGTTACCACTAACGCCCAGCGATCTATTTATAGATCAGCATGTTTAAACTTACATTTTATTAATAAAAACAGCTATTTTTCTAATATAAATAAGCCAGAATAATTAAAGAGGTATTGAAAATGTAAAAATCATGAAAAAATTCTAACTTAATTTTAATTTTTTTTCTGTTGGGTACAAATTTGACAGCTGCACTTTGAAGCATCAAAATGGCCAACATCAGACGCTAGCAGCTGGACTACTGTGGGAAAGAATGCTTCAAATCTCATTTAGGGGTATGGCCACATCTGTAATGAAACCAGCCAATGATAATACGAAGTAACTAAAAGATATCGTTTTGACTGGGAGTTCTGAGTGGGAGGTGATCTATAAATAGATCACTGGGCGGTAACGGGTTAAGCATCTCGCATGGTGGTCTACAGATTATGTCAACAGTTTCATACATGCGAGTAGAGAATGATCAGAAGATTACAAAAGGTTGTCCAAAAATCACAACACCTGCGGCAAATTGCTATGCGTTTTTAAATACAAGACACTATGGAGGTACAACTGCTAGACAGCTGAACCTCACTGCTACGTCTGAAACAATAGTATTGAGACAAGCCGTGCACTAATGGTGCGTTAATGGAGGAATCTTTACAAAGAACTATTTTTCAACCATTAATAAGAGACTGGCCTGCCATCCTTTTATACTTAATTACAAAATAATCCAATTTCTAACTGGTTTTGCAGCAGAACAATACAGAGTTGTGAGGAATCCAATTTCGACCAATGTAACTCTCACATAAATGCTACATTAAACCTACATGTGCAATTAATTTTTTTTTTCGGATTTACTGCCTTATATTAGTGTAAAATATTTTTATGCATTAAATAGAATTTTTGTCGAAATATTTCATTTTTCATTTTCACAATTTTAATTCTGGGCACCAGTGTAGTTCAGCGGCTGGTACAATAGTATTTTCTAGCGGCTTTCAACTTCATCTCAATCCTTTTAGCTCCATCTCGATGGAAAAAAATAATTAAAATTCTAAAAACCGGAAACATTTTACCATTTACAATAAGAATCAGCTTGCCCAAAACCACCTTTCCTGCAACATTTCCCTCAACGAAATAATCCCTTCGACACATAACAAAAGATTAACAATATGCTTCTTATTTTCAACATCTAATCGGATATACATTTATTCCCTTTAAATATCCACATTTTTCCTCTGTCATCCATTTTACTAATACTTATTTACATTCTCTTCCGTAATTGATTTAATTTTTCTTGTTTGTTCCAGTTTCTCTCTTCCATTTACAGGAAAAAAACGCATCCATTTTAAGCCAGAGGACATCCCACAGTTCTCTAGTTTCCCGCCAAAATAAGTACCCGCATCGAAGAAAAAATATCGTTTGTTACGCGCTTTCAAACAAAGGAATTGTGGGGAAAAGTTAACCTGCAGGTAACATTAGTAAACACTTTAAGTATAAGGAATAAGATGTGATTTTTTTTTAAAGTTTTTTCTTTGTCGCCGCAATCCAAAACGGAAGTTTCTTGTTCTAGAGGGGTTATTTCTTATGGTCGTCTTGCTTGTTTTCTTCCTTTTTTCATGTTTGGGGTTATCTCTTTTCCTTTCCTTTTTTTTTATTTTATTTATCTAGTTTCTTCACTATACTTCACGTGCAGAATAAATAGATTTTATTTACTGGGGAAAATTCTTCGCACTTCTTTAAAAACTTTATACTTTAAACTGCCAATTCATAGGAAATCCTTTTACTAAGAAAACAAGAATTAGCTTCTGAATATCTGGCTACCCAGACCGTTTATTTCACCACGTCATAAGTATAATTCTTTTTTACGAAATAACGATATTTTTCATTTTTTGCGACTTTTTTCTAAAATGAACCAATTTTGGCACTATTTTTACGAACAGAATGTTCCAATTGCTATGTATCCCTTTCTCGTGTCGTGATCTTACATACCGAATAAGTGCATGCTGGGTTCTTTTAAACTCAGTGATTAAAGAAATGAGACTCAAAAGTTTATTTATTTGCTTTTACGATTTTTCGAAAATTACTCCGAATTTGTTTTTTAATGTTTAATAACTTCTCAATGTGTCCGAATAATCGTTTGAAATTTTTTTCTCATGTGTCAAACTTTATTAACCATCTTACGACCAAAAGTTAAAAGTTTAAAAAAAATTCAGATTTTTTTTAATATTGTGATTTTTGTTTAATAATCTTTTTTAAATATTTATATATGCAGTAGTTTCGCTATTTTTTTGCTTAAAAATAAGTGTTGTTTGTTACCGTTGTTGAAATTTGGAAGCTTTAACTTAAAAATCAAACTCTCAAAAAAGAAGTAAAACTAACTTGTATACATCCGTACATTGCGTTTTCTTTTCCCATAGAAGTGCCTTCAGGGTTCTCTCTTCTCCTCCTCTTTAGTCGAAAAATAAAACGGAGGGGAAAAGAAACTTCCCTAATGGGGAAGAGTAGAAGAAATTTCGAAAAAAGGAATTTTAGAGACATATGCAGGGTGTTGCTGAAGTCGACCGACAAGTTTCGAGGGGTAATAGTAGGCAGCATGGAGACAACATATCACCATAGAACTTGGGTCGCAAACCACGTTTAGTCAGTGAAAATTACGATAATAGTAGCCGTCGAGAGGACGATGAGCCAGACGAAGGAAGCGGCCAAAAGAAAGCGGGTACTTGTGGTGGGGTTGACATATGATTTATTCGTGAGAGTTTTAACAGTTTTGATGCAGAATAAATCTGTATCATCTTCATTAAATGAGAAGATACTGATAGACCCATAGGTAGATGCCCAAATTTGACTACAAAGGTCCGACAGCATAAAAAGTATTTAAACAATTTTTTTTATTGATCAAACTAAACAAATGCCTTAATTTGTCATTCACGCATTTTTTCAATTAATTTCATAAATAATTCATCATGAAGTCATTCCTTACGCTTGATATGTATTCTTAAGTATATTTATCTATTTTAAATCCGTTAATTTTATATAAGATTTACCCTTAGCGTAAGAAAATGAATCATGAATCAACAACAACAACAAAAAACCTCTTTCTGTAATGTTGTTATTGAAGTTCTTAAAGGTTGTTGTAAATTTTTTTTTACACCTATAAAAAGAATCCTAAAATAAAAGTATGTAGAGTATATGCTATGTGCTATGTAGAGTATATGCTATGTGCTATGTAGAGTATATGCTATGTGCTATGTAGAGTATATGCTATGTGCTATGTAGAGTATAAATCTTTTAAATATTTATATAATTGTATGTATTGTCTTGTGTTTATTCAAGACATTTTACTACACGTGTGGTAGCCTTTATTTGGTGTTCGGATTTTGTTTATAAATTCCAAATTTGTCTTTTGAAAACCAAGAAATTCATTAAACTTTATTCTAAAATATAGTTTCATAATTTTTTTACTTGTTTATAAATTATTTGGAGACGAATATAAAGAGGGTACTGCGTTAAAAATTTCTTTGATTCTCTGCTGTGAAATTCAAATTCGATTTCTTTAATAGCTTTCAGTGAGTAATACTCGGGATTCCAGTTATTAATTAACTAAATATATGGTTAATCTTGCTTTCTGGGGTTTTCAGAAAAACATGATCGTACTCTTAAGGTGACTTGACTAAGTTCGAGACCCTAATTTTGAAAAAAACGTATAAATGGATAATTTTTTTTTGATATTTAGTAGAATTAGAATATACATATGAAAATGTTTTACTAATATTATTACAAGAAAAAAAAATATTGAAATGCAATTTTTTGGAAAAAATGCAAAGTGACATGTTTTCTAAAACATTCTCCTCCTCTTTAATAATATTTTGCCTAGGACTTCTACACCGAGTTTGAACTAAAATTTTTGAAATACAGATGATTATCAAAGTAATATAAACAAACACCTGTGAATATAACAAACATTTTAAAGCGCTTCTTAAGCATTAAAATATATTAGAAGCTTCTAGTTTTTTTTATATATAAAAAGAAATGTATGTATTCTGGCAGTGTGTGGTAGCTTTTTTGAAGTTCTGCATGTCTTTGATTTTTTTTTTTCAAAAACGGACCTCTTCAATTTATAAAGAGGCCAGATTGTAAGAGCTCGTCTAACTGAAGCAAGTATGACCGAAACATCCCAACCTTAAGCCATTTCTTGTTGTATGGTGTTTAAACCGGCACTTCTCGCGCAGAGTGTGTCATACCCACCGTCTAATTTTTTTCAACGCTCCTTCTCTAAGCCTTTTTTGGAAAATGGATAGTTTCTCGTTTAGCTGACATTATGGTCATATCCTTTGAGGGGCCTTAGCTTGTAGGCGAATTTTAAATATATATTTTTGGATATCGAATCTTCGGGTATGTTATACCCTGCGCGTGAATCACCGTTATAGTTATGAATGCATGAGCACGTTTTAAATCTTCCTTATTCTATGGCGTATTATTGCAGTTATGATGAAGAAATGTGATATTTAAGCAATTTAATAGATACACAGTATTTAATAGATATAGTACAACAGTATTCTCGGATGAAGAAATTCGCGGTTATGATGAAGAAAAATCACATGATGAAGAGTGTAACAGCAAGTATGATTCCTCCACTGAAATCGGTCCAGATTTAGAAACGGGAGAGACTGTTGAAAATAAATGTTTTATATGTGGAGGCACAAAAACATTTGAGATGAACGTAATTTTAAAAGAGGTAACTGGTACACATCTTATTCACTTTTAGATGAACTTTTGAAAAAATAAACTATTGCTAGAACAAAATAAGAGAAAATAAAAAAAAATTCCCAAATTTTTAAATCTAAAGAATAGAGAAGCTTACTCCTATATGTTTAGTTTGGAAAAGATACAGATTTAAAAAAATTAAGATCCAGTGAAAACATCGCACTAACTCACAACGAGATTAAAAGAGTGTATAAACAATGTTCTGCATGCCCCTATAAAAAGAACAGGAAAACTATATAAATTTACGTGCGAAAAATGTAATAAACATGTTGTATTTCCTACTTATCTGCCTTTTTAACCTTTGTATACAAATTTTACGGTAAAAACTCAATGTAAACACACCCTGATACACCTGCGCGAGAACTTTAGGTCGTTTGTTTCACGCGAGTGGATGGGCCGGGTTAAAGTCATGACAGCAAACACACAGCGCGGCACGAAAAGCTGGGCAAAGCGAAACATTGGATGGAAAGTGAAGTTCAGTGAAAGAGACCAAAGTTTATTGAAGATTATTGTTTAATTAAAAACAAAACAACTTCAGTAAAAATGACAGCAGAACTCAATCAGTATCTGGATTCTCTTGTGTCAATTATTACAGTTAGCACCTTCATTAACAGAAAATTAACGACATAGCAGCAATTTCCAAGCCATTTGTTACACATGTTAATGCCAAACATTGTCTACAGCAGGGGTCGGCAACCTATGGCACGCGGTTCAATTTTCACTGACACTCTGCACTACTCTACAAATTTGTCAATTTTTGAGGGATAGAAGTAGATAAATTTGGAATTACCTTTATTTGACGTCAGAATTATTTACATCTAATTTGTAAATTATTGCTGGAGAGATTTAATTGTTTGAAGGAGAGAAAATTGTGCATGTACTCTGCTTTCCACTTTTGGTTTATCTTAGTAAAAAGTTTTCCCTCATATTAAAGATATTTCGAGTCTGCAAAGAAATTGTTTATCAACTGAACGCTCAGAATCGTCTCAATTAAAAGTCCCATATTGTATCCTTGAGTTTGCGATATGTGCAAGCACTAAGTTCGCATTAAAGTTTTTTATTTATCTTTTTATTTAACTATAATGACGGGAAATAGTTATATATTTTATGTTGACTATTTCTTATTTTTAAAAATATGTTTAAAATTACATGCATCTGTGCAATTAATTATTTTTTATTTTTGTTTTACACTGCTGGCCACAGTTAATGCAAAACTCTGAAGGAAGCAAGCAAATAACATGAAATTTACAGCATGCATTAGCGGAGGTGAGATATGCAAATGATTAGATTCTCAGCGCAGACACACATCACGCACGCCTGTGGCGCCACCTCAAAGCGCTATTCCAGGCTTGGAGATTTCGACGATTTCAAGTTCGGCAATTGTGTTTTTCTTGTGTTTTTTTCAAAAAACGATCAGTGATGTCTCGTAGAAAACAGCGATCAGCTTTTGATCAAGTATCCGAGTTCGACAGAGGAAGCATAGTGGCCTACCGAGATTGTGGATAATCTTTCAGGAAAATCGGTAGTCGTGTTGGACGAAACCAAACAATTGTAATGCGGATATGTGTGCGTTGGATGCAGGAGGGTACGACAAACCGACGTGGTCGATCGCCTCCACCTCAGTGCACCACTTCACGTGAGGACAGGCAAATTGTGCGCATGGCAGTGACGGATCGTTCAGTCACATCACGAACCATAGCACAGCACATTTAATCTGTAACAAATCATTCAGTCTCTGCGCGTACCATTCGACACCGTTTACAGCAGAGTGGTCTGTCCGCAAGACGTCCATTGCTTGGTCTACCCTTGACGCAGAACCACAAATGTCACCACCGCCAATGGTGCGATGAAAGAAGGATGTGGGCGACAGAATGGAATGAAGTTGTCTTTACTGACGAGTCACGCATCTGTCTGCAACACTGCGATGGTCGGATTCGAGTCTGGAGACACCGTGGAGAGAGGATGCTGAACAGCTGCGTTATGCACCGCCACACTGGTATATCATGGTATGGGGTGCTATTGGATATCACTCTCGCACTCTTCTAGTACGCATTGCCGGTACTTTTTAACAGCTAGCGCTACATCTCCAAGGTGTTGGAGCCAGTTGTTCTTTCTTACCTTCAGGGCTTGGCCACATTTATATTTCAACAGGATAATGCGTGACCACACGTGGCACGCATTGTCCAAAGGTTCTTCGTCAATCACCAGATTAATTTGATTCCCTGGCCGGCTCGCTTTCCTGATCTTTCGCTGATAGAAAACATGTGGTTTATGGTTGCTCAATGATTGACCCAGATTACACCACCAGCTGCCACACCAGATCAACTTTGGCAACGGGTGGAAGCTGCTTGGTCTCCTGTACTCCAAGAACACATTTAAAGTCTGTTTGAATCCATGCCGAGGCGTGTGACAGCGGTGATCTCCAACAATGGCGGTTACTCTGGCTACTAATTCTGGCAGGAACCACACTTCACGGAAGTCTATAAATTTAATCATTTGATTTTTGGTCAGCATGTTATCTACAAAATAAATTTTGTTGTGTTATCTCTTGTCTTTCTTGGTGTTGCATTTACGGTGGCCAGCAGTGTATTTTAGTCTTACTTTTTGCTGTTTTTTCTTATGCTAAGAAATATCTTAAAATGATGAAAAATAATATATAGAATAAAACTGTATATCTATATTATTGACCTCTATTCTCTAGCTTTGTGTGCATTATCGCGGGAATGGAATTTCTTCAAAAATATCTTACTGTTTGGCATGCTGAATCGTATGGTAGATTGGCCCGGCACTCTACAACTTAAAGGTTGCCGACCCCTGGTCTACAGTAATGTCACACTCATAAAATCTGGCCATTTAATAAATAGAAGGAAGTAATATGGTTTGACGAATATCGTCTGACACACTTTCCCTTACAACAGGACTGGAGCACGTTCGGAGGACACCTGCACAAGCGTATGATTGTGATTGTCTCCTTGTAATTGCAAGTATGGTAGTGGATTTATCATGATATGGGCAGCCATGTCCTGGTTTTCTGTTGAACCAATAGTAACCCTAAAAGGAAGGATCCCTGTGGAGAAGTACATATAAATTTTAGGTGACCAGGTTCATCCTATGATGCAAATTTTGTTTCCTGCAGACGGAATTTTCCAAGATGATAATGCATCTATCTATGCAGCGGTACTTGTTATATCATGGTTTGAGGAACACGAAGATGAAACTAAACATTTACCTTATCCCACACAGCCACCCGATCTCAGTATAATAGAACCGTCGCGGTTCTATTTTATAGTGTTAAAACGGAATCGAAATCATACATCTCTCCAAGAACTTTCACTATATGTCCATGTAGGATGGTACAATATACCTCTGAGCACTATCATTTAGCATTTTTATGAATTAATTCCTACTCAAATCTAAGCTTTATTACATGCCAAAAGTGATCCTACACCAGGGGTCAGCTACTTATGGCACGCGGTACAATTCGCAGTGGCACTTCTGCCCTATTCTACAAATTTGTTAATTTTTAAATGGATGGAAGTTGGCAAATTTGTAAAGGACCCTATTTGACAAACTTCTTCAGAATCATGGACATTTATGGAATTACATAATTATCTGAAATATAACTCTAAAGATAATTTTACAGGCACTTTGTAAATTATTGAATGTCATTGCTGGAGAGATTTACTTGTTTGAAGAGAAGAGAGCATGTATACTCTGAATTTTTCTTTTGGTTTTACATATTAAAATAAAAAATATTTCCTCGTATGAAAAATATTTTGGTTCCGCAAAGAAATTGTTTAACAACTGAATGCTCAGAATAATCTCAAATTAAATGTGACACATTACACCCCCTATTTAGTGATATGAAAGTAGAGCGATTCCTGAGCTAGGTTCGAGTTGAAATTTTTATTTAACTGAAATGAAGGCAAATACTTATGTTTTACGTTGTCTGTGTAAATATGTTTAAAAATACATAATATATGTACAATTAAAAAATTTTGTTTTTGTTGTTGAAAAAAGTTATATTGTATGCTGTTTATTTTTCCGTTAAGAAAAATCTTTAAATGATGCCAAATTAATACATAATAAAACTAAATCTAAATTATTGACCTCTAATCTCTACTTCGGCAAGTATTATCACGGGAATAAAATTTTTTCAAAAATGTCCTACTGTGTGGCCCGTTCAATCCTATGGGTAGATGGGTTTGGCACGCCACAGCTAAAAGGTGGCCCACCCCTGTCCTGCACCATACTAATAAGGGATTCTTTATAAATCTAAGGTATTTTCATTTTTTGATAACCAGCTGTACATAACTTAGAAGTGGAATTATTCATATTTTACTATAGACTAGAGAAATAATTTTTTTTAAAAAAGGCACCCGTAATTATTTCAATTGATCTTAACTCTGGAAATGATGTGAATTTTTCAAATATCCTCGTTTAACCCCAGTATACAAGGCTTAGCTATGTATACGCAAAATATTGTTATTTTAGAATCGTTTTTCATTAAATGAGAATGTTTGGGTAAATATGTAATTCTCTCCTCATTCTTTACAAAAAAATTGCATTTAATTTATTTTTTATATATATACAGTCGACTCTCGATAATTCGAAGTTGAAGGGACCCATGAAAAACTTCGAATTATCAAGAAGGGTAGGAAGAAACTCCCAAAATACACGAAGAGAAACACATTTATAAATTTGAAACTACAGCAGAACGTCGTTTATCTGAACGTCCCTTATCCGGAGCGTCAAATATCCGAACCAATATCCGGATACGTTTTCGAACAGTGCAATGCTCAACAGTTGTCTCACGTGAGGCCAAAAGGGATGGGAAAACCTAAGGTGAGGGATGTTTGGAGTGCTGTAGTACTCAACTACTGCTGCTCAAGAAAATCAGAGACCTTGCAGCGAAAAAAAGGTGTACAATTTAAAGGTACAGCAAAAAATAAGTGATTATTTTCCACAATAAAGGTAAAATTGGGACATTTTGCACCTATTTTGCTTTTTCTTCAAGCACGTTTTCCACATGTGATGATTTTCAATATTCGTATAGTGTCCGGTTTCATATACTGCAGGATCGTATTCGCTTTTCGATTATCCGAACAATCGCGTATCCGAACGGTGTCCGGTCCCAATCGATTCGATAAACGACGTTCTAATGTATGTAATAAAACAACAATTATCCATATGTATAAAATTATTTTAAAGTATTTTTAAAAAAGTACTTATTATGCAGTACAAATAATATACAGAAGTTAAAAACACAGAAAGAATACATACTGCACATAATTAATTTTTTTCACGAAAAAATCTGGTCTTTTTTCCCCCACTTTATCGCATTTAATCTGACTTTTTCAATAGATTTTTCTAAAATAAATGACGGCTGAAAAACGTCCGAATCAACATAATTTTGAAGGAAAAAGTTGTGTAGTTTGCGTACTTTATATATAGCTTCTGTCAGAGATATCGGAGTCAACTCCGATGGTCATCAAAGGGGCTACGTTACAGGGGAGACAAGCAGAGACAATACAACACAGAACATGTAAGCTCCAACCTGTTTGCTACAGGACTCTACACGATAGTGAGTTTCCGAATTGTCGAGAGTTTTATTAGACCACTTCGAATTATCGCTTGTTGTATTTTGGCCAGCCGCCTATTTTACTTCGAAATATTGAGTATACCACAACATATTGTTTTAGTACGAAATATCAAGAGTTTTTCTAGGGGCTGAGCATATACTTGAAATTAATGAGAGGTTCGTATTATCGAAGGTTTAAATTAGCTAGAGTCGAATGTATGTATGTTGTAATTCAAATTATACTAAATATATATTTAAAAAACTATTGATATTTATACGCTTCTTTAAAATCCTGTTTCCGAACTTAGTCAACCACTTTAAGGAAAAGACTTTGCGCAAGTTAAGTTAAACACGTGAAATTTTAAAAAAATATGAATTTAACTTTTTAAATGGGTTTGTTCACCGAAAATTTTAAGTTATGAACAAATACGAAAGCAGAAAAGAAATGAATGAATGATTTATTTTTTTTATTAATCCTCATTTTTACAAAATTTTTCCAACTCATCCTTTAAGTTTTTTTTTCCGCTTTCAATGGGATCATACATCGCTATTTTTCATCTTCAGATGTATTATTCCAAAGGCTGTACTGCTTTATGATGACGTGGCAAATATGATTTATGATAGCAAGCGTCCAAAAGAAGAGAAAACCGTCACATTTTTTTTGTTCCAATAAACACTCGTGAAGCCTTTTGTGTTCTGTGTACAAAGAACAGTTCCCTCTTTTGTTAGAAAGTAATTAATAATGACGGAAGGAAATATTTAGAAGTAATAAATCAAGTTTTTTCCTATCGTGTAAGTGAAAATATAACACTTGTATTCTGTGTGCTTTACAGCTGTTCGAACAGAGAATGCGTGCATTTTTAGTAATTAATTACTCTCCAGAACACGAGTAAAATTTAATGTTTTAATCCTCACAATAAAGATTTTTAAGTGCGTCGTAGAAAATTTATTGGTGTGGAGGTATTCATGTGTTGTAAATACTTTACTTTAAAATATTTTGTGGATCCTTTTTAATTTAACTGTGTAAAAGTAGAGCTAAATAACACGTACAGCTTCCTCTTCTAAAAATTTAAAATTCGGAGAGAAAAAGAATTTTTGTGCTTTTCATCAAAAAGAGAACGAACTGAACACAGTGAGTAAAGAACTTATTTAGTATTTGTCAATAAAAAATTTAAATTGTTAACTATCGATTAAAAGTAACGCAATTTCCTCCCCAGTGCAACTGTTTTCACAAAGGTACGCATGTGCGTGTATTGGGGGGGGGAGGCACAAATACGCACATTTTCTCTCTAATAATTAAATCCTCCGTAAACACTGTCAACGTCATTTTGTTGCATTCCAAAGCCTTCGGAATAGTTTTCTGATAGCAGCGCAAAAAGAAAAGGATCGTATGTCGGAAAAACATATGTATACACCCAGGCATTTAATGTCAGAATGCAAACCAATGCAATGGAAACCATTGGACTTTTCAGCAGGACTCTGCCTCTAAGGCGAAGACGATCGAATGGCGGTTGAAAGGAATGTGTCAGTGTTATTAGGATTCGAAAACCAACCTTATAGCCTTCAAGATTTGAAGCTATTCGACTATAAATTGTGTCCAGTATTTAGGAGAAGATGTGTAGGAAACGGCATCCCAATTAGAACAGTCTTAAACGTTCTTTAAGCCTTTAAACTGCCGATTAAAAATTACGTAATTTGCTCCTCTGTGCCGCCGTTTTCACATAGGCGCTGGTAAGTGGTGTTTCGGGAGCAAAAGAAAATACATAAATTTGCAAATTTTTCTAGAGTAAATAAATCTTTTGTAAGCTCTGTCAATGTCATTTTATTGTATTTCAAACAATTCGAAAAAGTTTTATTCATAGCAAGACAAAGGAAACAGTATCACATTTCGGTAAGTCGCATATATACGTCCAGAACACTCAACGAACCTGTTCAACGAGACGTATATATACGCAGGTGGCAATTAAAGGGTTAAGAAAGGCAGTGATGGAAATTCCCATGGAGGCAGTGTGTGCCTCGATAGATGATTATGTATATATATAGGATTTAAAGTATTAGGGAACATAAAAATATTCTAAACAGTGAGGTTACAACTTCACCAATAGATGGCGATACCAGCAAATATATGCATCATCCTATGCAAATATATAGTATGTTTTTTGAGGCAGAAGCGAGAGCGACGGGGAACAAGACAGACGTAGGAGAGACAGACCCCGGTTTACAGGCGAGAGGTCACGTTTCGGTCAACGTGGTGGCCGACAGGCTTAGCGGGTCACGTTTTTCGGTCAACGTGGTAGTCGTTAGGCATAGCGAGAATTGAGAGTATGCTCCCTGAAATAACTCATATTGTTAATCAGTATTTAATTGGAAATTATCTAATGCTTCATTAAACAGTAATTTTATTCTAATCAGCTTGTTTCTTTGAATATCAAGATCCTGGACATAGTGACTCACTGTAGACAACAAAGAAAAGCCACTTGTATAAATAAAATACACCCCTACATATATATATATATATATATATATATATATAACCAAATTGAATGAAAACCCGTGTGAAGTTAAAAGGTGATCAATTCGAACAAAAAGTACATAGTTTTAAGTTTGAATTCAAACTATTTTAAATCCTTTTAAATTGTATCCGAATGTATGGCATTACTGGGTGCTGTAAGTGTTATTACTTGAGTTCTTTGATTAATTATTAATTTTGAAACTCAATGCGAAACAAAATTTGAACCCTTAGATTTGTATCAGTTAAGCCATAGATTATCAACATTTTTTGAACTGGCGTAACTGTTTCTAGTAAATATTTCGATACCGCCCCCTCCCACTCTATAGAAATAAGAGTATACATAACACATGGTGAAAACAAGAGTTAAGTTTTAAAAAATATATTACTGAAAGAATATGTTTTTTAATTTTATTTTTTTTCTGAAGCCCAATTCTTTTACTTGCTAATCTGTGAAATATCACTTGCCACAAATATATTTAAATGTGTAATATTATATACTTTAGTCACAGGTAGGGTATTGTTGGAATTGAAACGCTACTGAATATCTTCCTCATTAAAAAGAGTGAATAAAAGTTGGATACGAAGTAATTCATAATAAACTATTGCTTTTAAAATAAATATAAATTGACAGTTTCAGCCTTTAAAGAATCACTCTAATTCCTGGTTAACATATTTAATTATGTTTCTTGGATAATATACGTCATGAAACGCGGTGGACAAAACATGTTTCCTACTGCTCACAGACAAAGACAACACGTGCAATACAGAAATTAAAGTGCACTATATTATTCAATTTAATGTAGGTCTGAATGTAATATCATCTTTAAGTTTTTCATCCACTTCCCGAACTACCGAAATATGTGAAGTTTCATATATGTGATATAGAAATGATTTAAATACATACAATCAGCATAAGTAAACAGTATTAAAGTTTATTTTTGTTAGTACATGTGTGTTGTGTGTGTGTGATCAGCGTGTTTTTTTCTTCTTTTTTTTAATCTGCTCAAGCCCCTCCATGCCATGTCAACGCCCCCTAATTTTCTCTGGGTCTCTTACTGCTCCCCTGAAAGCCCCAAACGTCCACGTTGAGAACCTATGAGTTAAGGTATGGTGCAAATTTTTTTTCAGACACAATGTATACAGCTGTTTATTTGTGCGTTGCTTATAATCCTTATGCTAATTTATTGAAAATTTGTTAATACTTCTTTATTGTAGTGTTAAGCGTTACTTTATGCATTCTATGGAATGCTTAGAAGATCTCACACTTATTGCATTAACATATTACTCAATCTTTAAAAGTGTATATATTCTTTTTATCACCCCCGTATTATGTACTATATTTTTTAGTCAATTTAAAATCATTACTTGGACAAAATTTAATTTCAATTCAAAACCTAGAGCATAGTTCCATAAATGAAGCATCTTTACTAGCATTCTTGTTTTGGAAAACCAATTTTATGTTGGTTTTTTCGCTTTATAATTTTTGACAAAACACACATTTAATTCAAATCTTCCTATCTCAAAAAAGACACCGTCCTTTAATAAAATAGTAAGCAAAATAATAATAAAATAGTAAGCAAAATAAATAAGAATTTCTGTTTATTAAGCCGTATTAGATAAAAAAAGAAATGAAGAGCTTTAAATATTCATCTCTAACTAAACAATGATTTAAGTATAATTGAATTTCCAATAACATTAATAAATGTAAAAGAGAAATATGAGATTTTTAATTATATTTAAAAGAAAACAATAGATCGGAGATATTTTGCACAAAAAAGGGTTGAGTAAATTATTTTTACATTAATTTTGAATAATTTATTTGTAATTGCCCGGGAAAAGTATTCAATTTTAATGAGTTTTCTATTTGGTTTTTAAATCGAGAAATGGAAAATTGTTTAAAAAAGACTAAACTGTGCTTCTCTTGTGTCTTCTTTTCTTGAATAAATTCGAGAGTTCTAAGAAAGAATTAATGAAGTATATACAGAAAGAATTTTTTTTCTTTGAAAAGTAAACAATTTCTGCAGATTTCAAGTACTTGATATTTGAAAGAAAACACATGCAAAAGAGGAAAATCGTGAACATGTGGAAAATAAACTCTTATAAAATATTTTTCATCTTTGGGTTCTTTTCGTGCGTTGAAGATGGTTGAAATTAAGAATAAAACGTACTACAATGATGTTAAAGTGGGAAAGAAAACATTACAAAATGGAAAATAAAGATTAAAATTGCACTCCATTGGATAGATTTACACGCATCTAACACATGCAAGGGGAAAATGAAATTAAATATTAATTTAATAAAGTGGTTAGAAAAACATTATGTTTTGAAAAAAAATTGTTCCAGACTGAATCAAAATTGAGACAGTAAATATAAAACGTAATAAAATTCTATCAAATGAGTTAATTTCTTTTACACAGGGAATTATCTGAAAGCTGAAAAAAGGTTTTTTAATGATGTAAGAGGAAATGATAGGATTTTTAGCACGTTTTTCAAGTAGGGGAACGAAAGCGCTATTAGGACGCAAATTTCGTCTTCGTCTTCGTTCCATATTTTGTCGTACCTTTTTCTCAGCCAATAAGCAACCAATTGATCTCGGGTTTTCGGCATTGGGTCGCATTTGTGCCCTAGATGAGCCGAATCATATTTAAATTTTCCCATAGTTTTCCCGAATTTTCCTACAAATTTTCCTGAATTTCGCTAGTTTTGCTCTTTTATAGTGCTGATACCGATTTGTGCCATTATTTCTTTTCAGCTCAATAGTAGTGCATTTAGAGGAGTGGTACAGTACTACTTTCTGTTAGTAAAAAAGTTCATTAGTTGCATTATTGTAAAATACAACATGTGAAAAACGCGCTAAAATTACTTGGCAAAGCCAATGATGGATATCTTGTTTTCTTCAATTTGTCTTGTACACTTTATATATATATATATATATATATCATAATTTCTCTACAAGAGAGAGATGAATTAACATGATTAATACTTAAAAAAATAGCAATTGCTAGATAACAAGACAACAGAATTTAGAAGGAGATATGAAAAATGGAAATAATAGAGTAAAATATAAAAGAATGGATGCTTCAGTATTATCAACATTGCTGACTTAAAACAGCTTGTATACATAAAATTTTCCTTAAAAAAATTTTTCTGTATAAAAGTGGGGTTGAACATGCTTTTTGGCCAGCCAACCTTCCCCCTTTTTTCTGTTAATAATACCGAGCAAATACCAATTGGAAATAATGGATAGGAAATCTAAATAAGGAAAGGTATATATATATATACTAGCTGGTATACCAGTTCTTCGCACGGTTGAATTGAAAAATTAAACAATACAGATTGAAGGATAAAGAAGCTTTTAAAGAGTAGATTGTACGTGAATTGCAAATTAAACAACAACAAAAAATGTTTTTTGTATTTCTTTGTCGAACAAAGCCAATATTTGTTAAATTTTAAGTCTGTAGATCTAACAGCTGATAAAAAGGATTTTTTTTTATTTATAACGCCCCGTAACTCTCCTGTGGGTCGATTTTTGAAAACACCTTCCTAAACTGATCTCTGCTCAGCAAAAGTAACCCATTGTTATAAATTTTGTGTAATGAACGTTTAAAATAGTGTGAATAATTTGTATCTGGATGTGTAATACATTGATATTACTTTTTGTTGTATTTATTTTGTGTTATAATTGGAATATTCGCAAGTAACGCAGTTCCTTACATTATAATGGCGATTCAATGGAAACATCCCGAAATATTGGCGGTAGAGCCAAGTTGACATCATTTTTGGGGACCATGTTGGCAACTTGGCGATTCATTGAACGGAGCAAAAATTTATATGATGTAGTGACACCTGGTGGAGAGCTGAAGCAAAGAGGATAGCACAAAACCTTTCTTCACCAGAAATACATATGCATGCCAATTTTCATAGTGATGGGTTGAATGGTGTTGGAGTGAAGTGATGTTATATATTTAAACATCCATTTATGTTTGTATATATATATATATATATGCCTTTAATCAGTGGGAGGGGAAATAAGTCTATAATAATTACTTTATTTAGTTTTCGTAAGTCAATGCATATGCGAGGAATCCCTTCCTTCTTTTTCATAGCCAACAATGAGCTACAATATTCCGAAGAACTGGGTTCAACTATTCCTTTCGGAATAACTGTTTTTAGAGTCTTGATTTTTAAAAAGTGTATGTATAAATAGGTATTATATATATATAATACCTATTTAAATAGGTATTATACAAACTAGTTTAACCCCGCTTATCGGTCCTAAGTTCGAGGTTGCACTTGGATATTTTATAAATTTTATATTATACAATTTTAATTTCGTTTGAAAATGTTGGATCTTCATTATTTTTATTCTCCATTGATATTTTGAAATGGGATGCCGTACTCTAGGATTCATATGATTTCGAATATTTGCTTAATTATAATTGTGTGATTTTATATATATATATATATATATGACACACCCAGGCCTGTTGTTAGAATGAGGAGAGCATCAGTTCCATACATAATATCTTTATTGTTTTTCAAATATACCGAATCCAACATGGCGACCCTTGGGCGCGCAACTGTGTAGAATAAAAGACATCATCACAGCTAGGAGTAACCAGCTATCTTCCGTTTTCACTCTGCTTCTTTCTTTTTGCGGTTGATTGCGGTGAATCTGTGGGCATATGGGCTGCGAACCAGCCCTCCATCCCATATCTGGATTTCTGCGATGTGGAAGTTGGCGAATGTGGGTTTTTTTCGTCTGCGAGATGCGTCTTGGCGGTTGGTTGTCAGGACTAGTCCGGTAGGCGTGCCTATGGTGTTGGAAGTTCTCTTGAATTTCTTGCTGATAAAGTTGCATGGGAGAGAGCTGAGAGGCTGCTCTCTGTTTGAATGCTGGGGTGTGAGGAAAATGACTCCTATTGGCTGCCCTGGGGTCTCAAAAAGTTAGAATCGGGAAAGTGGGAGGACCTTGTCCAGTTTGCTTTTTAAAGTTAGGAGTGAAATAAAAAGTTAAAAGTTAAACGAATTCAAGTTAAAAATAAAAATACTGAAATGAAATAAGTTAAGAATTTAGAAATTGTGCAATAAAAAATTTTATTGCGTGAAACTGAGATGCTATGGAGGATTGTAGGAATCTAGGAGAATTCTCCTAGGCCTTTTAGTTTTTTCATGAGCATCATAAGAATCTAAATTAATCATGTTGCTATTATTGTTATGCTGAAGAGAGTTAAAGAAATTAATTGCTATTTTTTAGATATGCTACTCGAAACTATTGATTTTAAGGCGTCTCTAAGGTATTCATTGCGCATGTATCTGGTTGCTTTAGTTATCATGCGAATATAGTTATTTCGAACAGTTTCTAAAATTTTAATATTAGTATTTGCAGCATATCCCCAAACTGGACAAGCGTAGACTATGATGGGGCGCATAATGGCTGTATAGAGAAGCACTTTGTTTTCTATACTTAAATGAGAGTTCGGGAAATTCTGCTTCTTTCTTGCGCTCGCTCTAACTTTAAGTAGTCTTATTTACTCTCAAATCCCTACGCGATAGTAAAGAGTTCGCTCTATTTCTATTTATTATTTACTTAATTTGAAGCTAAATTTTCCAGACCTGATATATTTATATATATGTAGTGTCTTTTGAACTATAATATATATGTAAAAGAGTTTAAAGAATATTGTGTGTGTGTGTTACTAGAAAAAATAATTTAAACGTACATTTTCGGCAAAAAAATACAGAAAAAATGCATATATTCAAGGCATTCTTTTTTTATGAGACTATAACAATAATATATTTTACCTATATATAACCAGGACTTCTATACGGGGTAAAACTAAAAATTTTGAAAGATATAATTTAGAAGTGGATTTATTTTACATTATCACAGGAGAAATTGTAAGCGAGACCACGTGCGTGTGTTGTTATTATTTTAATTGGCTCTGAAAATAATGTAATTTTTTTCTAAAATCTATTGAGAATTCTTAAATGCATATGAGAAAAATATATTTATTATAGAAGCATTTTTCATAAAAGGAGACTGTTTTGAAAGTATGTAATTTGTTCTTCCTTTTTTACCTTAATTGTATTTAAATCATTTTTCATGTAATAATATTCATAAAACAACTTCATATGTTTATTCTGATTCAAGTGACACTAAATATCAAAAAAATATTCATTCATAAACTCTTTCAGTTTCACCGTTCCGGAAGTACTCATCTTAATCCGTAAGATTCCGTATTGCGTGACTCAAACCATTTGGACAACAATAACAAAGTGACTCCTCACAATATATGTATTTTTTTCTGTGGAAGCATTCGAATTTCTATGTACCATTATTTCGAATTTTTCTCCTTCGCTTTCTCTTTCAGTACTAATACTTATTTATATTCCCTGGTTCCGTAATTGAATTAATTTTTCTTCTTTTGTTCCCCCACTTCTTTTTTTCCGGGAAAAAGCACATCCATTTTATGCCAGGGGACACCCCACAATTCCCTGGTTTCCCGTCAAAAAAAGCACCCACATCAAAGAAAGTAAATTTTTGTTTGTTATGCTTCGGACAAAAGAATTGTGGGAGAAGTTAACCTGCAGGTAACATTAGTAAACACGACAAGTATAGGAAAAAAGATTTTTTTTCTTTTTTACCACAATCTAAAAACGTTTTCTGTTCCAGTAGAAGGTTTTTGTAGTCATCGTATTTATTTTCTATCCCTTTACTTGTTTTGGGTGGCTATTTTTCGTTAGAATCCATTTATTTTACGCAGAAGAATAAATAGTTTTTGTGTTTACTCTTTTGTGAGAATGATGCTGTTTAATAGTGGGTATAAAAAAACATTCTAATACAAACAAAAATTTGTTTAAAATTATTTTAAAGAAGTGAAATTTATTCGAAATCTTTCGGTTATTACTTTAATTAAGAAAATATCATGGCTGTGGTGTTAACATTAATCAATTCTTTTCTAACACTCATTATTTTATCTTCACATGGTGGCCATGGTAGCCTAGTGGTCAAGATCATGAACTCGTTGCTGGTGTGTTATGAAATCGAGTCCTGGTGCCGCTGATGATTCGCAGTGTACAAGGGGCTGATGCACATTAAAACTGTCCAGACTCAAACATCCTTTAGTTAGTAACTCTCTATGTACCGCAACTTTTATAATATTTTCTGGGTTAAGGCTCATAATAATTTTTTTAATGATATATCAGATCGTTTTGCTAAAGTCGCTACTACTAGTGCTGTAGAGGTGAGTGTCCCCACACCTCGCTCTTATGTCACCAAGATCCTTCAAAATAAATTATTTGAAGACTGGGAGAGTTGGTGGTCAAACTCTTCTACTGGCTTACGAGTCAAATCCTTCTTTCCCAAACCCAGTCTAGATATCAATCCCCATTCCAGTTACGTTACCCAATTCTTAACAAACCATAGCCCATTTGTTTCTTATTTGCTTCGCTTCAAATTAAAAGCTACTCCCAATTGTGTTTGTGGTTCTGTTGGGGACGCGGACTATTACGTGTTTGCATGGCCTCTGACTAAGGATACCCATTTGGTTTCTCCTTTTGAAAATGCTAAAAAAGCCTGGATACAATCTGTCGTTAAAAATCCTTCCATTCACTCTAAACTAAAACCATGTATTAAAATTGCCTCTACGATCCGGGATCAAATTCCATAGTTAGGATTATATTGGTGGTCCACGCGTTTTTTTTCCCCATCTCTCCTTCCCTAAATGTTTTCTTGCCTTTTTTTTAAAAATAAATAAACCCTTTTTATACTTCTCACACATTATATTGCAGCTCCATGGTTTAACTCTTGGGTTACAATTTCAGTATACTTTGTGGTTATGTTCATGGTTTTATTTTTATTAGCAAAAAAAAAAAAAAATATCTCAAAAAAAAAAAAAAAAATAACTATCCTTTCAGTGCTGTGAAACATTTCCTTTTCATTAAACTGAAGGACCAATTAAGGGAAAAAATATCAACAGGAAGTGGTGACTCCAACTGAAAGCTGGATTCCAAAGAAATATTTTTTTTTAAACATTATTATTACTTTTGCTTCCTGTCTTTTTTTTTTGTGCATTTGTCTTGGATAATTATATTATTTTTTATGTTTATGTAAGAAAGCTGGAATTTTGTAAAATGTAAACTTTGATTTCTTACAATAAAGACTGGACGTGAGGGTGGTTGTTTTCCGAGGGATCGGAATGTAGCTCTAAACCTTCTTCGGGTGAGCTCGGTTCCTCTGGGCATTCATCATCCTCATCCTTTAATTAGTGTGGTGTGGAATTTAGTAGAAGTGGGTGCCACCTAAGGGGTCGTCGTCACTTGACCGAAGTTTGAAATTACATGGTCCGTTGCCAAACACCCTCGTATAGTTGAATAAAGAGATGTAAATATACACTCACTCCATGTAGCCGCAGTAGGTTAGTGGTTACGGTCACTAACTCGTGAGCGGAGTGTCGTGGATGCAGTATTCAGGTGAAGGTGGTGCCAGCCTAGGTGTCATCCTCGTCACTTGACTAAGGTTCAATATAACGAGGTCCATCGTCAACAATTATTTTGCTTTAAAGTGTGGCGTCAATTTCACTCTTTCTCTCTCTCTCTATCTTGCACATAATAATGAATAAACCATGTAGTTGATTGGTGTAGTGTCTGGCTACTGTTGGCGGGAGTTGGCGCTATTTAGCGAGTCGTAGGCGGCTGTTTTTTTGGGGAAAGAAGGTGATTGACCCTCGAAGGTGACGGTCGGGAAAGAGAGAGTCCCTCGTTTTAGGAGCCCGGTGGATTGCGCTTGTGATTTACAGTATTGAGAAAGAGAGAATTCTGTTCTACTGACACGACGTGCTGTGTCGTGAAGAAAAAGAAAGTAATAAAGACATTACAATTGGCTTATCAAATATTAAATTACTGCAAAAGTTCTGTCTTATTAAATTAGAAAGAAATATTGCATTTTTAGAAGGAAGTATTACGCTATCATACAGTGTAATTTTCATTTTATTTAAGACTTCTCAACAATTTTGAAAGTTCGATACCGGCTCGGCTGTTTTCCTCGTCATTTCATTGTAGTAAAGTATTAAGATGTCAGTCACAGGAGTTCTCAGGCAGCTTTGAATTTTACAATGTAGGAAAATCCCCGCGATTAATAGGTTTTTCTTTCAGATTAAATCATAATGTATTCTGTCGAGAAATAATAACACACACGTTCAAATCGACAATACCAAAAATTCCACAATTGCAAAAGTATCGCGAACACAACTTTTTCAAACCTTTAATCACAATTCGTATAAAAGCAGAGGAAACGCACCAGTCACTGTGAAAGGGATTTACATTCCTTCTTTCCCTGTGACCCGGCTAGAGGTGTGGGAGGAACTAAATGATCAGACGACAGGGTGCACTTCAATTATTTATTTATCTCTATATTCAACACAGACACAACTGACACTCTAATTAAGATACATTTGATCAAATAGAGGACTAAGGTGAGACAAGATGGCGTGGGGATAATATATACGCTCATTCAAATATATTCTTATGATAACTTATACAAAGCTTGTTTTCAGAAACGCATTCATAATTTAATTCTCTAACTTCTATTTTAAATAAGAGCACAGTACCTGAACTCTTACATCCTTTATTTTTAGACGTGGCCCTAAACATTTCGTTGAGATTACAACTTCACGCGTCGTACACTGTTTACGTATAATTATTACTGTCGATTTGCTTGCTTCTCATCTATTCACTTCACATCCAAGCTATCCTCACTTCACTAACTCTCAAAACTCGCTAATACAGAATATTTATATTAAACTTAATTTAAATAATCACGCTTTCCTGACCCCGGAGAAAGTTGGTTGAATGAATGCTGGTCCTAAAGAAATCCCCAAGGAGTTAGTGAAAGGACGCGTATAGATCCGTCACACAGTTTATTGTTACGAACACCAGGTATTTTATGAAATTTTCTGTTAGAAAATATGCAATGAACTACAAATTTTTGGTTTATTTGTATATATTTTAGACTTTAGTTAAGTGCCTTTATAATTGTGTTTGCTGTGTCAAAAAATAATTTAAATATAGGGCTTTGAGTTCTATTTAGAGTGTATTGAATATTGGTGTAATTTTCATCCAATTTTAACTAAAATATATCCTTTAATTAAATTTGAATTGTCATATAATTTGCTGTTTGGTGTTTGCATTAATTTAAATCATGATCACCAACAATATAACATAAAATTACTGATCACATGGCATTTCCGAAAACTTGTCTCCGAACGTAGACGGATACCTTAACATAATCAAAAACGAACTGATCAAAAATAGCAATTTTAGCTGTATGAAGGGAAAATAAAGCTCAAAGAATTACTAGAATCCTTTTCTTCCTCCTTTTTTCTTAAAAAAAAAATCTTAAAAAAGACATCACGCATTGTAGGATACCTTTTAAAATTTTTCGATTTTCTTCCCTGTTCCTTTTCTATTTCCTACTCACGTTCCGCTAAGCCTATTTTAATCGAAAATTCATCCCCGACTGTCCCACTGAAAAATATTTCGATTACATCGTTCCCCTTTTTCTTCTTCTTCTTCTTAAAGCTGAGTGAAGACACGCGTGTTACTCATATCGAAGCCTTAAAAATCGTTTGACTATAAGAATTTTCGGAATTGGTAGAAGGATATATATTCGATTTTTCTGATTATTTGAAGGGAAAAAAACACAGAAATGATCCATTTTCTGAACATCTTAGTTACTGAAAAAATTATTCAATATGTAATGCTATTTTTTTATAATGAATATTTGTATTTCAATAATTATTTTACATTGCTTATATCTGTGCAGTGGATTTGAAATTATATTTTATACATAGCATCTGCTTTTCGAGCACCTAATATATAGAACCGAGACAAAACATTATGAACTTTTCCACATTTTTGAAGTTCGAGCCCAGTACTACTAAGGACCTGCCGTGTAGGGGAGCGATGCACGGTTAATCTGTCGACAGCTCAAGCGTCCTCCTGTTAGTATGGTGTGGTAGTTAGGAGAGGGGTTGCCTGTCCAGATGTCGTCCTCGTCACTTGACCATGGTTAAAAATAACGAGGTCCGTCGCCAAAAGCCGCTGTGTAGCTGAACAGTGCGACGTTAATATTCACTCAATCACTCACTTCATATTTTTGAATAAACTCGTTTGGATGACATGGGGGTCACATGAATTAGAGATAATGCTACTTAACTGCTGCTGGAGAAAGTAAACCATCATTCATGTACTAACTTTTCAAGAGTGAGGGGGAGAGAGTAGTCTAAGCGAAATCGAAAGACAATAGATTGTAACGGCTCTGAAAGATCTCCGAAACAGCATGACTAGAAGATTGTTCGTATTCTACTGTTTTGTTATTTGTGCAAAGTGAATAAATAGTGGTGAAAAAAGAAGTAGGCATCTAAATGTAGCATGTCTATGCATCATCAAAGAAAAAGGACTCTGGAAATTGTCTCCTTCGGTAAGCGAAATTGGCGACAGACAGAGGCAATGCAAGTGTTTCAGAACATACAGTTCGGTGGACATTGTTCGATATGGGACTGCACCGCAAACGCCCCACTCGTGGGCCTCTGTCGAACAAGCGTCATTTCCAATTACGCCTAGAGTAGGCTCAGAAACATTGAGACGACCATAAATAAGTGTTTCCTCTTGGAATGAATCTTGATTTCTTCTTCATCCCATCGATAGTTGTGTGTGCGCGGTCTTCCACAGACGAACAAGTGTTCCCTCCTCGGTGATGGCGGTATTATGCTTTGGAGAACGTTCTTATGGGTGTCTCTGGGACCGTTAGCTCAAGTAGAAGAAACCGTGAAAGTTGTAGACTATCGGAGTACAATTCCGGAACAGTTACACCCTTACATGTCGTCTGTTTTTCCAACTGGAACAGAATTTTCCAGCAGGCTACCAGACCATGTCGTCAAAAGGTTAGAACTGTGTTATAAGGGTTCAAGGAGCATAAGCATGAATTTCAAACAATATCCTGGCCACCTTATTCTGAAAGGCACATTTGCGTTTTCATAGAAAGGCAGCTGAGCGAACAAATATTTTCCTGCTGGAACGTGACCACTGCTTAGACAATGGGTACTATCTGTCTCCAGTCATTTATCAAGAACTTGTGATATCCATGCCAAAGCGAATTACAGCTGTTTTGCATGTAAAAAGTGGTGCAGGTAGGACTGATTGAGTATCAGTCCTACTGAGTAGGTGCTCATAATGTTTTGGCCCTTCGATGTAGTGTATTTTTGAAGTATAGTCAATGGATCAGACAACTTATTCGTGTATATCGTTACTAGGCATTTCTAATTCGCTTCGTTGGACACCATGGATTTGTACGTTTACATATTTTTTATGGAATGATTTTGTTTTATTGATATCTAAGTTCTATAATGAAGCTTTTGATTGTATTCAAGAACGTTTTTATGGCTTACTACTCTTAGTTTAAAAAAGGCAAGAAATTCCTAGACGGAAGTACATATATTCATTATTTAGTTCTCGTTTTGGTTGATTTCCACAAAACTTGTTTTTAGTAAATCTTTACATAATAAAAGAAAAATGTCTGCCAAATTAGAAGTCTGCAGTTCTCATAGTTCAAAAATGGGTATTTAGTATACACTCAAACCTGTTTTTGTGCGGTCTTTTTTTGTGCGATTTTTTTTGTGCAGTAAATAAAAATTTCAATCAAATTGAACATAATTGACGAAGTTATCAATAAAAAAATCAGTAGGATTGATCGGTCATTTAGTTTTTTCGATTTTTTATATGAGTAGTCCATTTCCAAAACTCTCTATTCGACATTTAAAAAAATACAAAATAATTATGTCATATGCAAGCTCTCTCTCAGAGAAAGCTCTCTCTCAGACTCATATGCGAATGTATTTCAACACAATACATAAGTATTTCGTCAGCCAATTACAAGAATTTCCATGTAAATAGGTAAACCACAGCATACTATTCTACGATAGAATCCTTGCGTAGCAAAACAAAATGCATTGATCGCAAATAAACATCCCAGTTGAAAAAATATATATATTTAATATACTAATAGCATATTAGCATTATATAATATTCATAAATTATCCTTCCTATAACACGACCCAGGGGATGGGACCAAATCTATACTATATTAATACGTTATTTTTCCGAATAGTTAGGAGGTAAAACGACTCTACTCTTTCGTTCTTCCCTTAGCAAAGTAAAAAGTCTGTGACGGGGCTATCCGCGTCAATCTTCTGTTAATCCTCTTGGGTAACTTTGGGGCCAGCAATTATTCTATTTCACAGCCTCTCCGGGAAAAACACGAGATAGCCATATGCTAATGAGTTCGACTATATAAAGTCTAGATTTAGTATTTGTAGAGGAGGAAGGAGAAGCAATTGCAGAGCTTATCGTAAGTATCGTGCCCGGATTACTTTAGCGAGATTATACAGCATTAGATATAGTTAACAATTGAAGAAATCAAAGAGATTAGATTTAGTATCGACCCAGCGTTAGTTAGAGTTCGTCTCCTTTGTCAATTCTGATTGCTGAGATTACTTAGTAGGGAATATTTGAATTATGGATTAGAATTGGAGGTTAGATTTGAGTATTAGGATTAATCTAGGTAGTAGACATTCACTCCGAGGTTTCCACTTATAATTAGTACTTGTAATTATCATTTTTGTGCCGTTAATAAATATTTGTTAAAATGGCTTTCGTTGGTGATGATATGTTTCCTTCCACACCTAGAGGCGCGGGCAATGTGAACCCAGTCCAAGATAGGACGGGGACACGACAAGTCTACTGTATAAAATAATGGCTACTATATAAAAATAATTCAACAAAACTTAAAAATTATAATTTTATTCTAATATGAAAATCAACTTTGGATAAATTAATTTTTCATGATTCCGTAATAAAAAAATTAGACCGAGGGCAATATTTCGGACTATTTTGGGGGGTTCTTCACTTCAAAATTAATGCGCCATTAAAATATGAACTCTAATTTTATTAATAAAATACTGTAATTGAATATATTATGAATAATTTGTAGATATACGTTACCGTGTTGGTTAACAATAACCGAAAGCTATAGTATAATGCTAACTCTGTCATTTTCCCTAGCAAAGAAAGAGATATAAGTATGGTAAAGCAGGGAATATATTACGCATTTTCAACTGGGATGATCGTGTTAGTTCGAGTTTTTCTGAAACATACTGCGTTTCTCGTTAGGTCGCGAAGTTGATTTTTTGCTAATGAGATAGTTGGCGACTAGTCTCATGCTTTGTTTTGTTTGTTCAAGTGACAAGTCCGTTAAATAAAGTGATTTAATAAAAAAGAATATTACGTGTGTTTTAAATTTTAAATCTAATACTAATTGACATCCTTCAAAGCGCTTTCACATTCCTGGACCATTAGGATAAGATTCATTTCAAAGCGTAAATTGAAGGTAAATTTATTATTTTATTTATTTAGGTATAAATTTTTAGGATTTTTATTTTATTTTTAGACATCCCTGAAAATGAATAAAGGAAAGGGAAGAGGAAGGTAATTTCCTTAGAAACTAAAACTATGATTTTAAAACGAATAGCAGAAGGCGAAGGATCCACAGCTCTTAGTAAAGAATTTGGATTAGGTGAATCCACTATAAGAGGCATACAAAAACGTGCAGGTGAAATAAGTAAATCTAGTAACTGTGCCACAAATGAAAGCGCTAAACGAGTATCATATCCAAGAAATATTTTGATAGAGAAAACGGAAAAGGCTCTCGTATTGTGGATTCAAGAATTAACTCAAAAATGAATCCCCATTGACGGAGAATTAATTAAAGAGAAAGCTATACGGTTTTACAATCAGGTGAAGGATTTAGAGCCGTCTTGTTCATCGTCTCACATTAGAAGCCCGAAATTTTCTGCAAGCAATGGCTGGTTAGCCGGATTTTTACAACGACATGCACTTCACAATCTGAAGATAAAGGGCGAAGCTGCATTCGCTGATGAAACAGCCGCTAAAAATTATTCTAAAGTGTTAGTAAAAACTATTGAAGATGGTGGATACTGCCCGGATCAAGTGTTTAATGCTGACGAAACTGGGTTGTTTTGGAAATAGATGCCTAGCCGAACGTTCATCGCCAAGTCCGAGAAAACTGCAAGTGGTTTTAAAGCTGCAAAAGATAGAGTAACATTCTTATTTTGTAGTAATGCATCTGGAGCGAGAATGTTAAAACCCCTTATGTTAAATAGATCATTGCACCCACGTGCGCTAAAGGGCAAAAATATAGCTGAGCTTCCAGTCCATTTCGTAGCCAATAAAAAAGCATGGGTCACAAAAGCTGTTTTTATAACATGGTTCAACGATTGCTTCGTTCCCGAAGTTAAACAATATATGATTGATATGGGGCTTCCTTTTAATGTTTTGCTAATTGTTGACAATGCACCCTGTCATCCTTGTATAGAGCACCCTAATGTGAAAGTTGTATTTTTACCACCCAATACGACAAGCCTTATACAACCATTAGATCAAAGCATAATCGCATGTTTTAAGAAACACTACGTGAAGTTAACTTTTAGATACATTTTGGAAAAACTTGAAAACGATGGAATAACCTTGACTGAAGTTTGGAAAAAGTTTTCGATATTGGACTGCATAAATCACGCTGCTGTAGCAATTACTGAAATAAAACAACACACATTAAATACATGCTGGAAAGCAGCCTGGCCGGAATGTGTCATTAATAGAACTGCAACCGAAAACACATTAATGTTAACAGCAGAAATCGTGACGCTAGCACATGACATCGGCGGACATGGGTTTAATAGTTTTAGTGAAAATGATCTTGTCGAAATGATTCAGGATGACACCGTAAGGGAAGATGAAATTATAAATTACGTAACAGATGTTACTGATGAGCAAGAAGAACCCGATCATATGACAGCAGATAAAATCTATGCAGGACTCCAACTCTGTCATAAATTAGAATGTCATTTTCTTGCAATCGATGCCAATTCTGAAAGAACTTCAAAATTCCAAAAGGAGCTTCAGTCGTGCATATCTGGCAACCGGGACATATACAAGCGTCTAGTGAAACAACAGTCGTCGCAAAAACTAATCACTGACTATATGGTACCTGAAAAAAAGTCAACTCTAAACGAGTGCGAGATAGTATCTTCAAGTGACGAAAGCGATTTTGAACCAGTTTATCACAGGAAAGTTCGCGTAAATTGTCAGACTGCAAAGGATAATGTTTATACGTTTTGAAAAGTTTTGTATGTGTAAAATAATCACATAATATGTAAATAAAATATTTAAAAATGTTCGCAAGGGTATTTTTTAAATCAGATTCTAAAACGTTTGGCGAAATTCCAGGTATGTATTAGTTATTTCGTAAGGTTTTGAGTTATTTTAAACGTGAGACTTTTTTTATGCGGTCCCTATTCACCGCATAAAAAAAAACTTTTGATTGTGTTCCGAAAACTATTTTTATAGCTATTCGTGAAGTTTTGTGCAATTTTTTTTATGCGTTTCTTTTATGCGGTCCCTATCCACCGCACAAAAACAGGTTTAAGTGTACAACGACCAAGCAAAACCTTGAGAATAGATACCTACGAAACTCCGGTTTTAGCGGATCTTTGCTCAACGAAAAAAAACCGTGTTAAATTCAATTCTAAATGTCTTACAGTTCCAGAGATTTCGAGATGTGTGAGTTAATCGCTTTCTTTTCATACATAGAGAAAAATGGATAGATCTGTTTTTCCGTTTTTGGAATATGTATATGATAGTGATGCTTTGTTTCATTTTCTCAATTCTTAGTATTTTAGGATTCATTTGTAAACTTAAAATGGAAAATTGATGTTTAATTCAATTGATTCGCTCTATTTTCGATTGGTATGAGTTGAAAGTTTAGAGGAGAAGGTTTCAGCTCAGCCTCGTGATAAGACCGTTTTTGAACATTCAGTAATATCATGTGGTTGCGATAGCCTAGTGGTCAAGATAACGGGCTTGTGACTGTGTGTGGCGTGTCATGTGTCTGAGCCTAGTACGGTTGAATGTCCACCGTGCAGAGGAGGCCGATGCACGTTAAATATGATGAGGCTCAAATGTCCTCCCATTGTTGTGGTATGGAAGTTAGAATAGGGGTTGCCAACACAGGTCTCGTCCCCTTCACTTGACCATGGTCCGAAATAAGAAGATACGTCGCCGAAACGGGTGTTGCGGCAATTGACTGCAATTGGGGTGGGGGTTACGGGGGCGGAAAAAATAAATATACTTCCGTTTTAGAAAATCAAGTATATCCTTTTTAAATCAAAAGAGGATAGCTGTAATATTTGGAGAAAAAAAATTGAAAGCTTATTTCTAAGTCTTACCTATCTCTTTAAAATAATAGATGGTGATACAACATTTGAAAATAAATATAGATGTGGCCGTGTAACTGCTGGTTGTATTATATAGGGTTTCCGGAAAATTTGGCTACACTTTCAGAGTAAATTAAAAATAAACAAATATTTTCGCTTAAAGTTTCTTGTGTTCCACAAAGAAAAGATTCAAGTTCCTGGTTAATGAAATGCAAACTAAATGGCACAACGTCCACATTTTGCAGCTTTCTCGCTTAAAAATGGGTTCACTGCAAGAACAAGCGCAAGTTGAAGCATTGTTTATCGAATTTAAATCTGCAGCACACGTGAAGCGTAAATCTCGGACTACCTGTAAACGAAGTCCACTTTCAAGATCTACAATTTATAACTGATATTAAAGATTTATGACAACAGGTAGTCAAAAATAAAATCTGGCCACCTTAGCAAAACCCAAAATGAAGTTACTCGTATACATAGTGTTGCGGAATTCGACCAACAAATTAAGAAGGGTGATAGCAGCCGGCATGGAGACGACAAATCACGTTTAGTGGGAGTAAGGATGGGATATCGAGTGGAATGAAGGGAACAATAAGATGTAAAA
The DNA here is from genome assembly GCA_019973975.1 of Trichonephila clavata. Taxonomy (NCBI): domain Eukaryota; kingdom Metazoa; phylum Arthropoda; class Arachnida; order Araneae; family Nephilidae; genus Trichonephila; species Trichonephila clavata. Next base: position 95,316 of record BMAO01004532.1, read on the forward strand.
AATACCTTTATTAGACGGAAAGCATGCTTGTGCAATACAAACAATACATCACAGCTAGACGTCAGAAACGCAATGGCATGTGATTGTCACAGGAATGGTTCGAAGTTGCAGTCGCGTAGGTCATAGCGGAGCCAACAACGACGGACGGAAAATTGTCAAACACGTTCAAGCAAATCCGGTGTGGTGGCAATGTCAGCTGAAGCGACGACGATCTATGTTGTAAGATCCTTCTGTAGCCACCTGCATCTCATACACAAGCGATTTCAGGTGGCTCCAGAAGAAAAAATCTACGAGGTTCAGGTCCGGGGAGCATGGAGGCCAAGCAACATGTCCACCGTATTCAATCTTCCTCCCGGGATATGTAGCATGGAGGTGTTCTTGCACCGTAATCGAAAAATGTTCTGGTGCACCATCGTGTGCGAACCACATGTTCTGAAGCGCAGTGATCGTTATTCCTTGCAACAACTCATGGAAGTGGGAAATTTGCATATGTGCAGCTATCTTCAACCTTAATATTGTGCTCCAAATTTCCGCATTCGTTTGACCACCCCGTCGTCTGGGTCATTTTTTCCCCAAAGGCTACTATTATCAAGATTTTCACCGACTAAATGTGATTTTCGACCCCATGTTCAAAGAGGATTCGTCGTCTCCATGTTGCTTAGTATCCCCATCTCTGAATTTGTCGGTCGAATTCGGCTACACACTGTAAACTCGATGTGTTGCATGCTACTAATAGTGCGCACATACATTGAAATGCAATGTATTGGTGATATAAAACAATGTAAAAATACTTTGGCATTTTCATTACGGAACACAAAATCCCTTTAAAGGTATCTGGCACATCCATAATTCTCTCCATGTAAAATTGCGTAAGTTTATGTACCCTTTCCTCAGGAATTGCTGAATTCTCATGGATAAAATTTTTATAGTAGGTTATGTGTACTGTCAACAAAACTTTAACGAAGGATTTGTCTTTTTGTTTGAAAATTAAAGCAATTATGAATTTTTTAAAAATGTCTAATTTTTTCCCCTAAAATTTAGTTTAAAAAAGGCTTATCTAAAATTGTTTGCCAGATATGTCTAATTCCGTCCATTAAAATATGTAAACGTGTTAAAAGTATGCTCAGTAAAAATTGAGTATTATATAATAAGTAGTTTTTGAGAAAAAGGTGCATAAAGTGAAATTTGAGAAAAAATTCAAAGACAAAAAATTTTGAGAAAAAATTTAAAGTAAAGATTTGTAATTTGTTGAGCATTTACTTTTTTTAGTGCTTCACAGCATAGGAAGCATTTTCTTTACCTTCTGCGCCCACAAAAGACTCTTCTAACTTTTTTTTTATTATTTTTAACAATTTTACCTTTTTTGCACCTCAAGAGGCTTTCGTTGGGCTACACGAATCCTACGTGCATCTAATTTTTGGATGCAAGACGTACAGTTATAACTTGGTTCAATTTCATAATGTTTTAAGATCATTAGTTTTGATACATGACTCCCATTGAACTGTGCAATAGATATATTTATGCCTAATTTTAGAGTTTTTCATTCCACAAATGTTGATCTTGGAATGACTGACCACATGGTCTTATTAACACCATACTGTATACTCATAAACTTTGGATAAAGCCATACACTCTAATTTTTCCACTCGAACATCATATGGATTCGCGCTCATCAGAATCTTACGCAAAGACAAACACAGGTGCTCCTAGCAGAGCTCATTTGAAGCCTGTCAAGGAATAGCTTCATTAAAAAAATACATTAAAATAATTATCATACTTCCTTATATCAGATATCATTTTAAACAGAAATATTTGAACTTTTAATAAATGTGAAAAAGGGAAATTAGATAATTTTTCAAAAATTCATGTCCCAGGCCACCTGAAGTGAATATCTTTGTTTAATTGTACTTAAAATTCGTAAGTATATTCATATTTTTCGGGCACCCGGCATATTTTCAGATTTTGGTTAAAAAAACTACTGCATGCTTATAATTATTTTTGATGTTTAAATCTAGCCGAATAATGTGTATATTAAAACTACTGCCATGTCTGTTGCTAAATTCTGATCCCAGTCTTCCTTTGTCACGTACTGTGAAAAAAACGACGAAATTTAAGACTGGAACAACCTTTGCTTTTGTTCCTTAATTTGAAAAATGCGATACAATTATGCACAATCTTAAATCAGGACTTCTTTGTTTTGCTTCTTTTAAATCCTCACAAAAAGGACAAATATTTTACAGAAAACTCCTTTTATTTTCCTGGGACTACATAATTACTCTTTTATTTCACCTTTGTTTGCCTTTAAAACTACTCAGTTTCGTCAAAAGAAGAAGCAACAAAGACGAATTACATTTCTTGTTTAAAGTACATTCACTCAATATTAAGTATTGAGAGCAGAAAACTAATTTAAATTAAAATCTTTCTTGAAGTATTTACTTACAAACAAAGGATTCCAAAATTAATGTTCAAAAAAGCCATCTTTCTTAATACTTTTCTGTAAGAAAATACCTTGAATAAGCAATTATATATATCCTTTCAAGTGCTTAAACATCTCGTATTTTCTTTGGGAAACAAAAAGAAACGATTAAAAACTGTGTCAATCGCGAACAGGTTGTTGTTCAATTACAAGAGAATATTTAGAATCCAAAAAATAAATTTTTGCACGATCGTCAGACTTAGAGAAAAAGGCGCTATTTGACTTTATCTTAAAACCCATTTCTTTACAATTCCTGTTTATGAAAGGAAAAATTTATTTTTGCATTGTTATCTTCTCTAAAAATAGATTTAATTAATCATGCTGAGAAAATAGAAAGAACATTTCGAATAAGTCTTTTCAAGCAATTGTATTATTCAAAGAATTAGTACTTTTAAAATTACAAATTTTGAAAGTATTTGAAAAAAAATATTACGAAAATAAAAAGTAATACACGGAAAAATTGTATAATATAAGATACCTGTTTAATACGAATTATAATTAACAAAAAGATTCTAAAAAGGAAATTGATTATGTATTTTAGTTATGAATTTGTGAAAAAGGATAATCGTCTTTGTACTGGAGCATATATTTGACCTTTTTAATTTAAATTATTTAGTGAGATTAATTAATTAAGTTTTTATCCCACGTCAAAAGAGTAATTGTAATTTAAAAGGGAAAAAAATTCAAGGATTCTAGGAAATTTTTCTCAATAACACTGAAATATTAAGCATTTTACTGTGAATGAAATCCTTTAACACTAGTTACTTTAAGTTTCTTAAAAGTATTTGCTTACGTTTCAAAAATCTCAAATGACGATGCATATGAAAACAAACATCCAGTTTTCAGAAAAGAAGCATTCGAAATTAAATTTATTACGTTTTATTTTGTTTCCTACGTCTATAATATTTCGCTTTCAAAATTTCATTCAATGATTCATGTTTATATATGGCAAGCTGGTATACCCGTACTTTGCACGGGTGAATTGACAAATTAAACATTACAGATTAAAGGATAAGGAAGTTTTTAATGAGTTAATTTTACGTGAATTGCAAATTAAACAAAAAAAGCTTTTTGTATATCTCAGTGGTAGAAAAACTAATATTTGTTAAATTTTAAGTCTGTAGCTCTAATAGCTGAGAAAAAGGATTTTTTTAAATTTATAATGCCCCGTGTGGGTCGATTTTTGAAAGAAGTACCTTCCCCTAAGCTGATCTCTACTCAGCAAAAGTAACACATTGTTACAAATTTTGTTTAACGAACCCTTAAAATATTGTAAATAATTTATATTGGATGTGTAATACGTTCATATTATATTTTCTATTGTATTTATTTTTTGTTAAAATTGTAATATTTGCAAGCAATGCCGTTTCTTACATTATAATGGCGATTCATTGGGAACTTAGCGAAATGTTGGCGATTATGTTGGCAACTTGGCAACTGATTGAACGGTACAGAAATTGATATGCTGTATCACCACCTGGTGTGGAGCTGCAACAAAGAGGATATAGTACGAAAACCTCCACCACAAAAAAATACATATACATGCCAATTTTCATAGTGATCGGTTGAATGGTGTCGGAGTGAAGCGAGGTCATACATACAAACCTTTATATAGATAGATTAGTAATAATACATTACATTGCTACAATTATACCTTAGCGCTATTTAATGGGTAAGAAAATTGCAAGATAGAACGGGGTAAAGCAGAAATTTACAGTGATACAATAAAAACTTTTAAGATTCGGGTTAAGACTGCTGGGTTAAATATATATATATATATACGGTAGTTCAAAACTTTCGGTGGAGAGGTAGGGAATACGTGAAGAAACTGATTTCACATAGGAGAGTATATCCCTTAAGGCAGGGGTGGCCAACCTTTTTGGGAAGCGTGCCACAATCTGATAAAAAAAAGTTACGCGTGCCACTTCCAACTTCTCCACCAAACCAAAAAATATACAAAAGTGAAACATTTTTACTTATAGGCTTATTATGGGTCATTTACATCAAAAACATATTTTTAAATGCAAGTTTTATATAATGAAATGTAAACAAAAAAAAAATGGTATAACAAATGAAACGAAAGTAAAAACTCATATATTTTGTTGTTGATAAATTTTTACAGGATCAATCAGTTCGCTTAGGTACAAAATAAAAATAAGCAACTTGAAATATTTAATTTTAAATGATTATTAAGCAGTCAGTACTTTCTTAATGTGGTTTTTGAATTTGTAGTTTTTTTACTAAATCATCTATATTTGCATTAGTTCGTGAAGATGATAACAAAATTAAGTGTTTTAGGTACATATCAGTTAATTTTGAACGATATTTTGATTTAATTACGTTCATGTAACAGAAAACATTTCTTCACAAACATATGTTGATCCAAACCTACAACAATATCTGACCGCTAAATCATGTAAATTTGGAAAATTGCTTCGTGACACAAATTTCCTAAATACGATGTAATTCGGATCATTTTCGATTAAAATAATTTCCTTACATTTGTTTTTTAGAGTAATATGGTGTTGTAGGTCAATAATTTCAATTTGTATCTGAGGTCGGTAACATTTAATGTCTTGAAGAGAAATTGAAAACGGATTAGTGAAAAGTTCAGTATTTTTTTTATCATCTTTAAAATCCTCAAACCTGGCACTGAAAGAATCCTGCAAAATGGATATTAAATTTTTAAATCTATCATAGTTCGGAACATTACTAACTTTGGCAGATAATTCCTGCATGAATGGGAAATGATTTAATTTTTTCTTTCCAAAATCCAGGCAAAAAAGCAAACGTTTGTTCCCAAAAGAAGATATATGACCAACTAGGGTAGGAAAAATATAATTTTTCCTGTTATCTTAAATTTAAATTGTTTAAATGTTCCATTATATTGGAATGAAAAGCTAAGCCCCAAAGCCAATTTTCACTCCTGAAGAGTGAGCATAGGCATTTCATCGTTTTCTTCCAGATATTCTAAAACACATTCTCAAACTCCAAAATCTCGCAAGTGAACTGCTTTTGGAAATCCAGAGCACACTACAATGAAGGAGTAACTCGCCATTTTCTTCCGTTTCTTCAGGAAAAAGTGTACGAAATCTTCGTCGATTCAGAGCATGAGCTCGCATTTTGTTGATACAGCACACCACTGGGCCAACAACGAAAGACTCCTTGGCACAAAGAGCTTCTTGATGAATAATACAATGATACATGAAAACTTTTCTTCCCAAATAATTTTCAAGCAATGCAACAAAATATTTTATTTTGCCACCCATGCAAAGCGCTCCATCTGTGCTAACACTGTCTAATTTTGTCCATTCTACTTTGTTAACTTCAATAACATTTTTATATTCCTTAAAAAATGTCTTCACCTGCTAGTTTGCGCAAATCAAGAAGTTCTTCCACAGTACCAAAATTATTGTTCATGTAACGCACAAAGCTGCTTAACTGTGCATTGTATGTGTGGTATCACAGCTTTCATCAAAAGTTAATGAAAAATATTTGCAATTTTAAAGTTCAGAGACAATTTGTGTTGAAACATCCTGGCCCATGACATCTATACGACACATGACGGTATTTTCAGACAAAACTGTTTTATGAACCATATTTTTGACATTTAGACCACTGACATTTTGGACAATAATTAAAAAAGGCTACTTTTTTATTATCTCTTCTCTGACAGAATGTTTTTTCTTGCGAGATAACAACAAAGAAAGTTCATAAGAAGCCTTCCCCATGGTTTCCATTTCGTCATTTCTCTTCTTGAACAAAAATATCTGGCCGGCTCAAGATTTCTTTTCTTTTTTTTTTTTTGATAAATTCCGTTCACAAATTTGATACAACGGGATATTTGCTGTTGAAATCACTGTGCAGTTGTTTGAAATGACGGTTCAAGTTAAATATTTTGGAACTGCTATACAAATTCCACATATCAAACAAAGAGACTTGGAAGCATTTTGATGTGTTAACACGTATTGTTCTTCCCAGAAAATTTTAAAACCACGTGCTTCAATATCCTCTTCTCTTCACAATTACTACTTACTTAAACAACTACGCTAACGCTAAAATCTAAAAACAATTTTAGAAAAGGAAAAAAGCTTAACGTCTCTCTAAACAGAGTTTAAAATCAACCGAGTTTGACAGCTAGAAAAAATTTATCGATGATAAGCTACAAATTTTCTAGCCTCCGATTTCAGCATTCTGATTAGTCATGGATGCAAGTTCTCACTCCCTCTGTTTTATAAAGCGGTTACTTTGTACAGATAGAATTACTTCTACCGTACAACAACTGCTCTCCTAATTTTTTGCGGAAATACTTCTTGACATTACAGAAATCATAAATAGCCATCACCTTTGGAAAAACCTTTTTATCTGACATCACGCTGACAACTATAAACACTTAACTTCAGGACTACAAGGAGAAGCTGAAATTCAAATAGAAATCCGAGGTGTTAAAAATTAATTGCCCCCGAGAGAAGGTGACTATTTGGGCAGATTCGACCGTCCGAGAGAGAGAGAATTTATTTGTTTTAGTCTCACGTTACTCAACACTTTTCTCGGAACGTTACAATGCTGTGGAATTGTAAGTTTTGGAGCATGATATCATTTTTGGCGCTATACTGAAGAAAAGAAAAAATCTTGCCTAGCGCCTTTAAAATCTCACGCTGAAAATTTCTGTTTTTTACGTATTCTCTTCATGATAATTTTCTATTGTAATTCAATTAATCCAGCAATTTTTTCATAAAATTGTTGTAACTTTTCAATAAGTCTTCGCGTGCCACAGTTACGACTCCCGCGTGCCACAATGTGGCACGCGTGTCGCGGGTTGGCCACCCCTGCCTTAATGTACGCGTATGTATGTAGAGGCCACTGCATATATTTACCCAGTATAACCAGTATAAGCTCAGTTGACTACTCCTGGTGTCAAATCAGTGAACGATGACTTACTAGTGATGTGAGAAAAGTTAATCACACACACGCTCAGCAATTGTGCTATGGGAGGGAGTCTCGTTATTATCTTGGAGGATATGCGCAAGAACACAGCCCAGCAAAGTCGGTAAAACTGCCTCAAGAAATATTAGGTATTTCCGGCCGTCCAGTTAGAGCGGTAACAATTAAGATCCCAACAAATAGTCACCAATGATTCCAGCCCATATATTTATGGCAAACGAAGTTGCGTTGTGTGACTTCCCATACCATAAGGAGTGTAGTAAGCCCAGATGTGTGAATTTAGTGCATTGGACACACCTTTAAGACTGAATGACGCTTCCTCTGTAAAAAAAGAGACAGAAGATGGAAACCTGGGAACCCAACACCTTTCTGCATGGCGCATTGTGTAAGTTCTACATGAACCACTGTGCACTGTGCAAATTCTACACGCTTCGGATAATCGTTAGGCTGCAGTAACTGCATCCTTTGCAAATGGGTAAGGATGCTGTGACGTATTGGATACGAAAACACACAGTCAGGCTAGAGATATATATACAAATTTAATTACATAAAAATCTAACACCCACCATTTTACTCTACAGACCACGTTTCTTCTCTCGCTTCCAACCGGAACCCTCTCAAAACCGGTCTACCCGCATGTCCTGCTTGAGGGGTTTTTCTCGGATCGGGGGTTATCGGATTTCATGGAACAGGCAGTCACTATCAGCTTTTCGTCTCTGACGTCATCAACGGGTTTCATTTCTGAAGTAACTGGCCTTTGTAATAATGTTCGCTACAATGCACACCCTGATCGTGCTCTTTCCTCGACACGGCTGGCTGTCAGACCCCACGCTTCTGAGCAATATCTCGTGAGCTGGTTTCTCGGATTATCTTCAAAGAACTGGAGGACACCTTTTCGACGTTGGCAGTCCGCGTCAGATGTCTTCTCCCCGTTTCATGCATGTTGCTGCGCAATGAACCATGTTTACACAGATTACAGTGCACACGTGCAAACATTTGGTGTGCAATTATTTTGTCAGTGTATCGGTTTTCGTAAACTTGCCAAGCTCGGCGTCCCCTTACGCCTGCTGCCGCATATATATATGTGAGGTGTATATTCGCATATATATATATATTAAATATTATGTTCAGTCGAACCCTGATTTAATGAACTTCATGATTTTACGAAAGTTTCTTCTCCTCAATTAAAATTTATGCAAAAATCCCTATCTAACGAATAATAAACCCCGAATTAACAAATTATTTCAACAACCGATGAATTTCTTTTCATTAGCTTAGATTAGAAAAAATTGAATTTATTTTAAAATGATATCCTTTTTGCCCGGAACAGAAAAAGACTTTTCTCCTCTTTTGAGGTGTATATGAATCATGAGTGTAACCTACTGCCTAAGTTTTGAATAGGATAATAAATTATTTTATCTCATTCCACTTCACAACGCGAAGAGTATTTTATCACATTTGCTCTCTTTCTTCAGAGAAATGAGGTTTATTATATGTACGGTTTTGCAGAAAAATTGTTTTTTTTTTAAATTTGTTAAACTGGGCTGATTGTGGAAAAAAATGCAAAGCAATTTTTATGCAGGAATTAATAATGAACAATGTGTTACATTTTCAAATTCTTTACATTGTTTGTAAACTGTGAAAAAAATATCTCATACAGGAAAGAAATTTTATAGCAATGTTGATATGTTTTCTCATATGAAATCCTTTTTGTCCACAAAATGTTGCTCGAGAATGCTCAGAATTGAGTCAAATTGAAAGGTTTTAAATTATACCCCTGGTATTTTGATATGAAATAGATTGGTGCCAGGTACAAGGTTCACATTAAAATACTTTATTTATTTAACTACATTGAAGATGAATAAGTATATTTTATGCCTATCTCTTATTTTAATAAAAATTTCATGAAGTGCATAATACATAGATAATTTAATTTTTATTTATATTGAAGGAATAGAGTTATAGTTTATGTAGTTCAATTTTATATTTAATATTTAAATATCTTAAGGTATATTCAACTACCATAAAAATTGTGAATGTTTCATAAAATTGACAATTTTTTTATAATTTTATTTTATAGGCCATCTTATTAGTATTATAAGCATTATAAAAATACCAAGTTTATTATTTTCCATTCACTAGAACAAAAACTACAAGTGTTATAATAAAAGCAGATGCCATAACTTTGAGCAAGATGTCATACTTTAAAACGCTTTTTACGCGAAATGTGTTTTTTTTAAGGTATCCGAACACTTTCGGAGTACTTTTAAAAAATAGCATACTAAAACATTATAAATGCTCTTTTAGGACTCAATACCAATAAATATTGCTATTTAACTATCAAAATATAAAATAAATTACCTTAATTTTACAAAAATCACAATTATAAATGAAATTTTAGCAATATATATGGAAAACTTCAAAACAGTTAGAGAAAAAAGTAATAAACATATTTTAGTAAAAGTATTACTAAAACAAAATAGATGCATTTATCTAGAAAATGTACTAAAATTTTAATTTTTTTTAAAAGTTGAAAATTTTAGAGCTGATTGAGTAAACATTATAAAAAATGTTACATTTTTTATGAGACCATTATTTAAATAACAAGCCATAACTCAATAAGTATTCATACAATAAGAAATATTTTAGTACTATCTCTAGGAAATAACATAAATATCAGGTTCAAAAAGTTTTATAGAAATACATTCGTAATATTTTGAGTTATCAGACTCGCCATGATAGATTTTGAGCAATTTAAATGCCCACTTCTGGTAGATCAAAAACCCACTTCCGGTTTTTCTAAATTTATAAAATTGATTGTAACTTGGCCTCTAGGTCACTACCTAGAGGCCAAGTTACAATCAATTTTATAAATTTAGAAAAATAGAAACAAAACAAAGTATGTTTCATAAAGTCAAAATATAGCTCTATTCAATAAAATAAAAAACAAAAATATCTGTCTTGACTGAATTTGGTCATTTTCAACGTGTTCGGATACCTTAAATGTTCAAACGGGGACAGCGATTGCTCAAGAATTTTATAAATAATTAAGTGAAATTTACTGTGGATGTTCTGTATAATAATAGAAGTGTTTTACCCTCTTCAGATTTATCAATCAGTTTTATTACAAAATTTACAGTTCCTTATATTAATATAATCACTATTTTTTAAAGCAATTTCATATAATAACTCAGATAAATTGCTCTAGTTTTTGTAAAAATTAAAATATATCTTATCCTGAAGGTTATTTCAAAACTGAATAACATAGCAACACATCAGAGTAGAAAAATTGAAAATTTGTTCATAAACTTTTGGTACTAAATGGGCCCCGTTTATGTTATTTTTTGTAAATTTTTACCCATTTTTTTTCCGAATTTAATAATAATAATTTCTTTTTGTCTTCTTAATTTTAGCATATTTTTCTTAAAATGCACTAAACAAACCTAAAAACAACAAAAAAGTCCCCATACCTCCTCTTTTTTTAAAAAAAGCCCCCCCCCCCCTCATAAACATAACAATACATAGAATTTTCTTGCTTTAAAGTTTGGTTTCGATTATGGAATTGTTTTTAAGACTTATTATATAGTGCACATAACATTACGAGTGCCACTTTTGCTTTTAGTATACATTTCTGTTCCTGGTAATTCAGCTATATTTATTCATTTTGCTTCTCCATTTTATTGCGGCCGTGGTAATGTAGTGGTCAAGGTCACGGACTCATGGCTAGCGTGTTATTATTTCGAGCCTAGTGCCGCTGAAAACCCATCGTGTAGATGAGGCTGATGTATGTTAAGATCTGTTGGGGCTCAAAGGTCCTCCCGTTAGCGTGGTATGGAAGTTAGAAAAGGAAGTGCCTGCCCTGGTGTCATCCTCGTCATTTGACTACAGTTCAAAATCATAAGATCCGTCGCCAATAGCCTTCGTCCTCTTTATCTCTATCTCTCCCTCAAAATTTCTAATTTACCCAGGCGAAGCACGCGCATATCTAGTACTCTGATATAAAATATATTTGTTGTTTCGATTCCTAAAAATATAATAGCTTAAATAGCTTTGTAAGTTTAAGTTTAAAGAAAAATATAACTTACAAAATAGAACGACGACTTTATATCTGGAAATAAGTTTCAACATAGCATCAAACTATTTGACATTACAAGAATACAACCTTAAAAAAAGAAAAAGAAAAAAGGACAGGCACACCACATTCTCTAAGAAAAACAAAACATGTCTAGTGTTGTCTGTTTTCCCACCATAGACAGTAAAAAAAAGGGTTGATTAATTACTGTACAAAATTTCTTTTCGCCATCATTAATTAGTATCAAACAAAAGAAGAAATATGGAGGGGTGTTTTTTATTATTATTCTTATCCAAAACCAGGAACAAGCTTCAGGGGTGTCTAACTGGATCCAAAAGACATGATGGGATTCTGTTCTTTTCGAGGCTAGCACTCATAAATCAAACGATTCCTGCGTTTCCATCAATCAAATATACAACCTCGGAATAATTCGTTTGGTGATGGAAAACTCAATACTTCACCACTTTGTGGGTGAATAAAAATAATTGATTAATTTTTAATGTCGCATTTCGCAGGTTAAAATGACTTTATGCGACCTCATACGTAATTGTCAGTCCTGAGTAAGTGACAGGTGCGATATCCAGGCTTTATACACCAATCGCCAAAATTCCACACCTCGTCAACGGGAGGACTTTGAGTCTTTCCCGATTTAACATCCATTAACGTCTCTACAGGGTGTCCCATATGTCGCGCTCAAACTCTGCTCAGCCAGATTCCTCATTGAGAGTCCTTAAAAAGTGTCCAAAGAATAGTACCAGCGGCGCACACAAGGATCCTCGGATCCGGAGCCTCCCCCCAAAACCCTTGCTTTTTTTCAATTGATTATAACTCTATGTGTATAGTACCTAAAATTTTATTAAATATTTCTTATTAATAGTTAATTTTATTATTAAATGCTAATTATGTATGCAATAATTAATTTAATTAAGTAATTAATTATTCGATAATTAATTTAATTAAGTAATTAATTATTCAATAATTAATTTGAATAACTAATTATTCAATAATTAATTTAAGTAATTACTTATTCACTAATTAATTTAATTAATTACTTATTCACTAATTAATTTAATTAATTATTTATTCAATAATTAATTGAACAAATAATTAATTAAATTATTTAGTTTATTAACATTTGTTCAATTATTTATTTTCTTTATTAATAATAATTACTTATTTTATTAATTAATGCTAATTATTTATTCAATAACTTATTTTATTAATTAATGATAATTTTTTATTCAATAATTATATTTTTAATGTTTTTTGTTCACGAAAATCGACAAAATCAAAAGAATATGTTGGGTGGCTTATTGGAGTATGATAAGAGAAGGGTGGACTTCCGACCCTGGACCCCACCCCTTGAAAAATTCCTGTGTGCGCCACTGAACAGTACCTGTACGATCTACAGTTTACCAGAAAAATAAGAAAAACAAAGTATGATATCACAACCAGAAAAAAACACTGTATAGGACACAAATCTGTATTTCTAAATATTTAAAAAAGCAGATGTTAGAAATTGTTCAGCATATAAACTATGAAGTCCAGCTGCAGCTTACCACCCATTGGCAGTCGGAGAAGATAGGCAGTCGGATTCAAAGCTTGTACTCGCTGAAAATGGAAGAGGTGTAAGTTATTTTCTTTTCGCACTCTACAAACGTTCTGATGATTCATACTTAAGTGATGAGCAACAGCTCTTGTACTTTACGCTTTTTTAACAGCCACAGTGTTTAAGATGCTTTCTTCCAGGCTTGGACTGCGTACAACTCTTTCTCGACCAGCGTCATATCTGGTGACGTGGAACGAAATTGTTTCAGGAAGTTGACGATGTAATCACCAAAAAATTCTGTGATCCATCATTCGTCGATCAGGAAACTGCCCGTGATACATTCGTAGCGCAGCTCTGCCGTAAGCATTTGCACGACCGTACATGTAATGCATGTCTTCAGAGGGCCGTGGGTAGCCTAGTGGTTAGAGCATCGGACTCCAGACCGGATGGCCTGGGTTTGATGCCCTATGCCACCAAAAACCCTCCGAGTACCCATAGAGTACGTGCTTGTTAAATCATTGGGTCCGAACGGTGTCGCCATCTATCGTGTTGTACCGAGCAAAATCGTACTATCACCTTCATGGGGGCTCAAAGCTTAGGCTAACGACAGGAGTAGATCTAGCCCGTTGCCCTGGCAAATTTCGTGGACCTCGATCTGATTACGTCAGACAGGTGGCATTAGTAGCAACAACAATAACAGCATGCCTTCATTTTCGGCGTACGTAAAGTCTCCCATCGTAAACGTCAGCACAATTATGAATGGCGCTTTTCCCTACTGAGATGCATCCTTTTGAACGGCGACTAGATATCAACTGTCGCCTACTATCGCTTACCGCTTACCGGAAACCAACCGATAAATCCAAGTATCTTTTCTTTTATTTCCCCTGTTTGCGCCTCTTCACGTCACTTACGCGCGTCCATACATTCCAGTACAATAAGTGGTTGTTGCATTTTCCTGTATCTACTCTAGAAGTTTGAGCCATGAATTTGGGACCATCCTGTACATCCCCTTGGTAACTAACTCTACTCTTTTAAAAACTACGCATAAATTTTTTAAAATTTTCTTGTTTATATAAAGAAATTTCTTGAAACTGCAAATTTCATCTCGAATCAAACAAAATAATTTTTCGAAATCTAGATATCTTTACGACAACGTTTCTCAAACTGTGGGGTGCGCCCACCTTGAGGGGCGTGACAACACTACGAGGGGGGCGCTAGCATGTTGAAAATCAAAAACAAAAGATAATTTTAAAAAATTATAATTTACTGAAAGTAAAAAAAAAAAAAAAAAACAATATACATTTTCTGACATAATAAAAAAATAAAATAATCATTTACACAGATATATTACACTTATAAATGTATCAGTGCTATACATAATGTATTTTATAATTTATTTAACAATACTAAGTTAAGAACAAGTTTAATAATTACTACAATAATCCCATGATATTGTTATAAAATTATATACAAAAATTAACACTTACCTTGATAATTTGCATGGTTTACAATAAATCCCTTAACTGCCGGTAAAAGTTAGGCGATCTTAAGAAATCTAACCTTTTTCCAAGTAGGCGCGTGTATGTGATGTATTGGGGGTGGGTAGGAGTAAAGAAGCAAATAACCTGAAATAAGTAAATCCTTCGCAAATATTGTCAAGGTCCTTTTATTGCATTCCAAGGCCTCCGGAATAATTTTTGGATAGCAGTGCACAGATCGGTCTTCAGAACGACGTGTATATACGCTTTGGCTGAGTGAAATGGTTATATTCGCCTGTGGCACATAAGCGATTAAAGTTGTATCGTAGTTTTAGCATTATAATATAGTATTATTGAATGCAATACATTGTTATTGTATAAGGGGGGCGCGAGGAAAATTATGGTTGAATATTGGGTCGCGAATATTGAAACTTTGAGAAGCACTGCTTTACGATTATGTCGCAGAATTTGAAGATGTTTCCAACTTTAAACGCGAACAGTCTTGCAGCAAACCGTCAGTGTTTTTGAGTCCATAAATGGCGGAATCCGCTTTGATTTCTTTTCTCACCTCCGTTCAACTCTTCGCAATCAACCAAGATAAAAATCCCGCTCCTACCTCATTCCTTTTCACTTTTTTCCTCATCATTCATAAATGTAAACACGATTCGTTTCATTGTACTCCTGGGTGTGCACACACATCTAGACATTCTTAAAAAAGTAGATACTCTCTCTTTCTCTCAGCATACAAAAAAAAAGAACAAAAACCACCCTTGTGCAGCAGAAAATTTGTTTTCTGCAGAACAAATTATAGGAAATCGATGCAAGGGGGCTAGTTTTCGTCGACAATCCAAGGACAAAAAGGAGTAGAAATAAAGAAAGAAAAAAAAGTGGAATTATTCTGTTGGTAAAAAGCAGCCACGCAGCATGCTTCATCTTAGATCGAATCTTCTTGTACTGTGGAAACTTAACAGTAATTAATTTTTTTCTTTTCTCCTGACTTTTTTCCAGGGATGGGATTAAAGACACTTCTTATTGGGGAAAAGAAATTGGGTTGGACATTAAAGGAAGAAGAAAGGTCACTTGATTATGCAAATTGAAAAGATAAACTAGTTACTTTCAATTAATATGGGAAGGGTTTAAGTTAGTTAGGTTGCATTAGCGTCAAAGTCAAGTTACTTTACTTATTAGGTAACCAAGATAGTTCTATTGTTTTTCAACCAAGCGGGGGAAAATGCATGTGTGTATCTTCCATATAACACTATTTTATCCATCAAAGTATTCATCCTCTCAATTGAGAAATCTTTTGTTAAAGTGAAACTAACAAATAAATTCTAATTTATATAACTGTTTGGGTATATAAGGCTTAAGGTATCTGACTGGTTGCGACAACTTTTTTTTAAAAAAAATAGAGATATGGGAATTTTTTTGGTATTTTTAGATTTGTTTAGTACATTTTAAGAAGAAAAAAGAAATTATTATTACTAAAATGAGAAAAATAGGTAAAAATTGACAAAAAATAGCATAAACGCAGCACATTCTGTACCAAAGGTATATGAACAAATTTTCAATTTTTTCTTTCTAACGTGTGGCTATGTTATTCATTTTTGAAATGATCTTCAGGATAATAGATATTTTCTTTTTTTACAAAAACTAGAGCACTTTATCTCAGTTATTATATGAAATTGCTTAAAAAGACAGTGATTGCATTCACATAAAGGACTGTAAATTTTGTAATAAAACAGTGATTGATAAATCTGAAGGTTAAAACAATTCTACCATTATACAGAACTTACAAAGAAAATTTCAACTAACTATTTTCAAAACTTTTTGAGCAATCGCTGACCCCGTTTGAGTATTTTCAAAAAAACATATTTCGAGTAAAATGCGTTTTAAAGTATGTCATATCTTGCTTAAGGTAATGGCATCTGCTTTTACTAAAACACCTGTAGTTTTTGTTCTAGTGAACGGAAAATGATGAACTTGGTATTTTTATAACGCTAATAAGATGGCGTATAAAATAAAATCATAAAAAAATGTCAATTTTTGGCAAATTTCACAATTTTAGGGAAGTCGGATACCTTATTTTTATCTTAAAATGGAGTAAATGATTTAAATCTTGCTTTAATATTACTCCTTGTTGGAGACATTTAAAATAAAAATTATAATCTTCGTAAGCAATGCCCTTACATTTTAATGACGTTTCAATGGAAACTTAGCAAAATATTGGAGATGTAGCCAAGTTGGCATCCATTTTGGCGACTTGGCGGCCAAAATTTCCGAAGGTCTATAAGAACTGTTTAAAAAATGTCTAATATTTGGCCATACAAAATATCTTAGTTAATTTGTGGTATTAGGATTCTAATTCATTTCAAAGTAGGCTCCTTGCGTCTTCACACACTTAGCCCAGCATTCCTCCCACTGCCGAAAATACTCCTGGAAAGATTCTTTTGGAATGGGGGGTGTTCAATTCCGATGTCGCATTGTACCTTATCTCATCTCTACTCTGAAAACTGAATCTTTTCAATGTCATTTTCGCTTTTGGGAACATCCAGAAGTCAGAAAAAGCCAGGTTCATCATTGATAATACTTAGTAGGTCATGTACAACTGCAAGACGAAGTTTTTCTGTTCCACCGACAAAAGCTAGGTAACAAATTTTGCAGACGCTCTACACATTATCATATAAATCTGCATGTGGAGAAATTGTACTGATCTCAACTTATTCAACAGTCCCTCGTATGGTTAAACGACGATCTTTCATTATCAGATTTTCCACCTTTTCAACAACAGCTGCATTTCGAGCTGTTTGTGGCCTGACAGAATGCTGGTTTCTCCTTACCGAAGTGCGACCTCTTTTGATTCGGTTAAATCCCTCCTTAATTTATGTTATCCCCATAGAATTGTCTCCAATTTCGTGCTGAATCTCACAGGCGAATTATTTCACTTATAAAACCACCAAGCTTTTGTCAAAAAATTAGATGCGTTACCTCTGCTCAAGCTGCGCGGTCATCTTTAGAGAAATAAAAATCCGACGAACATATACTTATAACGAGGGAAAACTCAAGGTCGGATACTTTTTGAACAGACCTTGTTTACGTACTAAACTACAAAAGAAATATCTTCTTCAGAATGCTATATAAAAATTTTAAAAAAATCGGATGTATAGGATAAGTGCCAAAAATATTTTATAAAATACCCAGAAGTTTTTTTTTTTTTTAAGTAAGTCGCTTCAATGGTTTGAGTTTTGATTCTCTGAAACACAGCTAAACAAACTATACACCTCAAAAATAGCATTTTTTTTTCATAAAATATTCTGTACACTACACTTCGTGCGATAGCATAACTTTTTATGTAATAAATAATTTTATTTACCCTTTCTAAATTCCTTTCATTTTTAAAATAATTTATTTCTTTATAGAAAATTATATATATTAGAATTTTTTATATTCATGTCTTCAGTTAATGTGGGATTTTTTCCTTTCTGGATAAAATTTGGAATTAACACTTTGTGATTTTCCATTACTGTAATTTTCGTATTTTAAACAATTTGATGGCCACTTATCCTTTTAAAGTTAACCCTAAGGAGTTTTAAAATGCAATTTTAAAAATAATTAAGGCTTTTAGAAAGATAATTAGTTCTGCGCATGAAATATTAATTGATTTCAGATTTATCGTGCTTTTAAATTGAATTAAATAATCATGAAAATAAAACTTTATTTAAAGTAGAAAGATTAGATTTATAGTTATTCTAAAATTTAATGGAGGTACTCATGAATTTTATATTATTGGAATTAATAATTTCATTTTGTTTTATTAACATCCAAAGTAGATTTTGAAGAAAACAAATTCTACTTCCGAGAAATTTTGTGATTTTAAATCTTTAAAGTTTTTAAATTTAATTTAATTAAAATTAATTAATTTTAAACTGTTTGTATTTTTAAAAACCATCCTATTTTTAATAATGATTCTGTATTTTTACATGGACTTTAAATGGAGCATTGTTTATAATATCATATAAAAATGTTTTATATCAAGAAGTTATAATTTAAGAGTTTCCTTTCACATTTCTTGATGAAAATAAAATAGTTCTGTGAGATTTATATTTATTATTCTCAAAAACCCGAGATCAAACTGTAAAATTGCTACAAAATGCATACAAAAGGATAACAGTTTTATTTTAACTCGTACAAAATATACTTTTTATAGATATCTGCAATAAGGATTCATTGGATATCAAGCCCTTATCGAAGGTGCAGTGCCAAAATAAATCGAAAAACGAAATGCGCTGCGATTAGTGCAAAGTAAAACTACAAATTTTCCTTTTTTCTAATAAAATGGATCAAATTAGAATTAAATTAGAACTACAGAAGTCCGTAACTATAATATCATTATGCAGGGGGTTATCAAAATAATAGAAACACCACCTTTGATATGTAATACTTCTTGGATTCTCTTAGGAATCGATTCATACAAGTTCTGAATAGTGTTTAGAGGAATATTGTACCATTCTTCATGGAGATATTGTGAAAGTTCTGAGAGAGATGCCGGTGGAGGATATATTGTGACGTTTGAAACAAATAAAGGTAGCGTGATTTGATAAATAAAAATTTACGTTTAATTAAGTCACAGCTATTATTTACATTAATTTACAACTTAGTACTGTTAGATTATTTTGGAGCCCCAATTTCTATTGCTTTGTGAGGGAGGAGTCTTGTGGTGACCGTTCACCGCGAAGTTTTGGCTGGAACTCCCTTTGCTCTCTCGGTCTCCTCTAAGGTTTGGGGTTGACCGCCGTTGGCGTCTTTTCTTCTCGCTACATCGGGCCGTGGATGGAGTGGATTTTTTTAGAGTCAAAGGTTGACGTGGCTATCCAAGACATGTCCGCGCAATATATTAACGAGTACAGGTGTCTTCCACATGTAGTGATCAATTCTTCTAAAGAAGCTGATCCAGCCGTGTGGATGAAAGTCACAGATGTCACAGAACTCAAAGATGTCACAATATCAATTCCATATTGAACACTCTAAAGTAGACCGTAATGGTTCAATTATATCGAGGTAGGGTGACTGTGCAGTCTAAGGTAGATGTTTAATTTCCTCCTCGTGTTTATAGAATCATGATTGGACAAGTCCTACTTCATGTATCAGTGCTATATCATACTGGAAAATTCCATCTCTTGCAGGAAGCAAAGTTTACAACATAGAATAAACCTAAAAGTTTTCTATACTTCTTCCCTGTGATCCTTCCTTTCAGATTTATGAATGGTTCAGCAGAAAACAACAACTTGGCTGCTCATCTCATGACAGATCCACCTCCCTGCTTGACAGTTGGAAGGAAACAATAATGATAACGTATGCGAGGGTGTCCTCCAAACGTACACCCGTCAAAAATTATGCTAAAAAAGTTACTAAAAGTAAATCAAGTTTCAGAAATAAACTTCACACACAAGATATGAACAGCTCAAATATTGGAATGTCACACACTAAAGCAAAGCCCAGGGAAATGTTTGTATGCTCGTCACGTGATGATTCCGACTTGGCACTATCTAGTCGTGAATTGACACCATTGTGCAATTTATTTCCCCAAATACTTTTGAAGATATTTAAATGCTAAATCATTTAATTAAAAACAATATTTAGTTCATTAAAATTATTCTATGATTAGTGCATTGCAATTTTCCAAAATAATGTTTTTAAAATGTATTCATCTTTATTTGATATTCTGTATTATATTATACTTATTTTACATGATTAACATCGGGTTCGGGAATTCAAATTAAGTAGGAGATAGAAAAATTAATGGAAGAATTTTAGATAAAAATTAAAAAGCTCCAATTCAAACTAATTAGGATTTAATATCTTCAGAAATAGAATTTAGAAAATATCGCCAACACCTCGGAAAAGCATTCTCCATAAATCTCTCGTAATTGAAAATATTTTGGAATTATTTTCCAATCATCACTGGAGGAATGATATGGAAATAACAAAATATTTGTACTATATGGAATAAACAAAACAAAACTAAACTTTCAACTTTTCTTCTATGACGCTGGACATTGTAAGTTACGAATGTTCCTTCCAGTACCATGACATCTGATGAAATTAATTTCCTAATCAATCTCCCATTTTTCCAACACTTCTCAACTTATCATTTACACTTTTTCTTCCGCAAAACGATGAGCGAATACAACGAAAATAATTTTTTTCCCGCCACCAAACGAATAATTCCAATGCTGTACTTTTGATTTATGATGACGTGGCAAACGTTTGATTTATGATAGCAGCGTCCACGCACAAAAGAGGAGAAACTCCTGTCCATTTTTTTTCTTTCTGTAAGACACTCGTTAATGCTGTTGTACTCTATTTCACGATTGCATGCACAAAGGAAAGCTACTCTTTTCTCTTGGAATCTAATCAAACTAATTACTAATGACGGGATGAAATTTTCCATAACAGTGAATCAATTTTTTCTGTCTTGTAAATAAAAATATAACACGTTATACATGTTGTTCGTGTAATTTATGAGATCGTTTTTGGTAATTAATTGTTCTGTACAGTATTTGTGATGACTTAATTTTAACCAATAAAGCAGTGCTTCTCAAAGTTTCAACATTCGCGAACCAATATTCCATCATAATTTTCTTCGCGCCCCCCTCATACAATAATAATGTATTAAGTTCAATAAAACCGAACTTTAACGTAAAAAAATACCACACGATTTTAATCTGTTAAGTGCCACCGGCGTATATAAACGTCTCACTCAGCCAAAGCGTTAATTTCCCCGGACGTATATACGTCTTTCCGAAGTATGATCTTTTATATGCACTGCTATCCATAAACTTATTCCGAAGGCTTTGGAATGCAATTAAAGGACCTTGACATTGTTTGTGAAGGATTTACTTACTTCAGATTATTTGCTTCTATATTCCTCCCCCATCCCCAATACATCACATGCGTGCTCCTACGTGGAAAACGGTTGGCATTGAGAATCGAATCGCGTAACTTTTAATCGGCAGTTAAAGGGGTTAATTATAAACCTGACAAATTAACAAGATAAGTGTTAATTTTTGTTTACAATTTTATATATGACAATCCCATGGGGCACTGCTAATTATTAAACTTGTTCTGAACTTGGTATTGTTAAAATAAGTATAAAATATGCATATATGCATTTATAAGTGTAATATATCAGTTTAAATGTGTATTTTATTTTTTATTATGTCAAAATGTATTTTTTTTGTTTACTTTCAGTAAATTAATATTTTTTAAATAATTTTTTGTTTTCTTATTTTCCATATGTTCGCGCCCCTTTCAAAGAGTTGTCACGCCCCCCAAGAGGGGCGCGCCCCACAGTTTGAGAAATGCTGCAATAAAGAATTATTAATGTTGGATGTATAATTTGTGAAATTATGTTTGATTGATTGATTATTTATTAATTTCATATTCTGGAGCAGCACGAGGATTCTTGATGATGGACCTTGTAATTTTAAACCCCATACTTTAACTCTCTCTGGCACCCTTTTTTAAAAACTACCACACCACATTGGTATGGTAGCTTTATGCATCAACAAAATTATCGTACATCAGAATTTCTATAACAAGGGTCTTAAGTTACACCAGTATTTATATCCAACTGCACAGAAATAATAATCGTTTTTACTTGGCTACCACAGTCGTAAAATTATATCTGAGTTCTAATAAATAGTTTTTTATAATTTTAATTGCTCTGTATGAAAACGTAAATATAGTAATTGTTTTAGTAGTAAATCGTAGTTATTTATTCATTTTTTTTTATTTTAAAGCAAACAGATTAAGAATTTTTGAAGACGAATTATGATGACCAGTGCACACAAAAATCACTTAAGGGATATTGTATATACACCGAAGAGTCAAAAGAAAGAAATAGCCAATTTCAAGTCTTGCCTTTTTTAAACCAAGAGTAGTGGGACATAAAAATGTTCTTGATTTAAAAGCTTAATGCTAGAGCTTAGATATCAATAAAACAAAATCAATATATAAAAAATGTGTGAATGCACAAAATCATGGTGTCCAGCGAAACGAATGAGAAATGCTTAGTAACGATATACACGAATATGTTGTCCGATCCATTGACGATATTTCAAAAACACATTACATCGAAGGGCCAAAACACTATGAACACCTACTCAATAACACGTTGCATCACTTTCTACCTGAAAAACAACTGCAACTAGACATGGCATGTGCACCATACTTTCTTAGTAGATGAATAGAGACAGGTAGTACCATTTGTCCAATAAATGGTCACGTAAAGTTGAGATATTCCGACAGGTAGCTCTTCCTTTGATATAAAAACCTAAATGTGCTCTCTATCAGATTAAGGTCCGCTGAGTAAGGTGACCAAGATATGCATTGGAATTCATCCTTACGCTTCTCGAACCTTTCCAAACACAATTCTAGCCTATTGACATGGGACGCTGTCCAGCTGGAAGGTTGGGAAAACAGACGGCATATAAAGGGGCAACTGATCCCCAATTATGCTCAAATAGCTTACAACTTTCCTGGTTCCTTCTACCAGAGCTAAAGGTCTCAGAGATACCCATTAGAACGTTCACCAAAGCATAATACCACCATCACCAGTTTAAGCACATGGATAGAACAACTATTTGACCATGAAGACTGCGCGCTTGACACAATCATTGGCGTAATGATTGAGAAAACGCTATTCCTCCCAACCAGGAAACTCTCTTCCACATATTTATGATCAAGTCTCAATATTTCTAAGCCGTAGACGTAGTTTCTAGACGTAGTTGGCAATGACGCTTGATCAACAAAAACCCACAAGTGGGACGCTTGCTGTGCTGGCCCATATCGAACTGTGTCCGCTGAACTGTAAGTTCCAAAAACACTTGTATTTGGAACTGCAACGTATTGGGCTGTCCACTGAGTCTCTGCCTTGCGTCGATTTTGCCCTTCTAAGAGGGGCAATTCCAGATGACATTTTTTCTGAAGATGCGTGGGCGCCTAACAGCTAGGTGTCTACTTCTGGTTTTACCGTTATGATCCACTTTGTATAAATACTTAGTGGATCCCATCTCACATCGAACTTTACGACAATGAAATGGTGGGCAAACTAGCAAAGGAGAGCTGTAATCTTCCAACTCCCTCTACATCCACCCTTACCTATCTAGAATTATACGCACTAAAAAAAATCTCAAAATTTGGTGGAGTGGAGGGCGCTTCCCACTCATCATTTTTATGCGGGTAATAGACCCGGACTGGTTCTAGCCCTCAAGTGTGACAGATACTCCCAGACTACACTCTCTCGTCTTGCTAGTGGTCACATCAAGGGCCTCTCTTTCTCAGTGAACAAGAAGATCTTCTCCATCTGTGCAAGGTGTCAAGATTACCAGGCTTCCCCTGAACACATAATGCGTTATATGGATCTCACAAGCAAATATATCTACACGGAACCCCTTCTTGTGCTGGACTTTTTGAGAGTTTGTCTGACTTCTTCGGACCCTTGAGGATTAGCAACAACAACACAAATACTTCAAACAGCAAAACACGTCCAACCTACCAGTCCTGCTGTTTCGGAGGTACTCATTCTGAGTCTTCACGCCATTACAATCTGCCCTTTTTCAAACTCGCTTAGAGCAGCCAATTTTCCTCACACTCGCAATTGTAAGTGCTAGAATGATAGCTTACCTTCTTCGGCAGAGTAGTTTATAAAGAATTTACGTCCCTTCTTCCCTGTGACCCGGCTAGAGGTGTGGGAGGAACTAAATGATCAAGCGACATAATAAACTTCAATTACTTTATTTATCACTCTATTCAACTCAGACATAAACAACACTTAAACAAGATTAATTTAATCAGAAATAGAATGAGAGTGATACGAGATTGCGTTGGGAAGAATATATTCAATCATGCAGCTCTACCTTTAAGATAACTTTATACAGACTTTATTTATCTAATTATCGCACTATCAGTTTAACTCTCTAAACATCAACTTAATTTAAGATCACAGTACCTTAACTCTTGCGGTATTCTAATCCTTTGCGTTGACTTTAACACGGTTAACACGGCTCCAATAGTTAAACTAATCACTTTCTTAATATTCCAACTTTTGGCTTCCTACACTGTTT
Source organism: Trichonephila clavata (assembly GCA_019973975.1). Taxonomy (NCBI): domain Eukaryota; kingdom Metazoa; phylum Arthropoda; class Arachnida; order Araneae; family Nephilidae; genus Trichonephila; species Trichonephila clavata. The sequence goes on from BMAO01004532.1 coordinate 119,959, forward strand.
ACGTATACGTTCCACTGCAGATTTACTTCACTTCTAATCTATTCACAATTCACTTCAGTTCCAATTTATTCTTACTTCACTAACTTTTAATCTCGCGAATAAAGAATACATATAATAAACTTAATTTACATATCACGCTTCCTGTCCTTCGGAGAAGATTGGTTGAAAAAAATGCTGGCACAAAAGAATTCCCTCAGAGGTTAATTGAAGGACGTGTATAGATCCCTCACAAGTTAAATACCATTCCCTCTTAATCACGTGGCTTTCACGTCATCCAGGGGAGTTCATTGAAAAATGTGGAGATGTTCCTAATGATTTGGCTCGACGGTGTATGTGTGAGGCACACACATCTTTTTTTTCACCACAGGTCTTACTACATAAGGTGTATCCAGTACTTGTCACATCTCAGCCAAATATAGTTTTTACAGCTACTAAAACAAGTAACCAAAATACACTGACCTTTTAATTTAAAAATTTTTGCTTTTGTAAAATTTCTCTGGGTAATATGGAGAAATGAATGCTGTTCTGAAAATGAAAATAATTTTCGCCTAAATTGCATAATTTATTATAAATTCCAAAGAGAAAAATGTTGAAATTTCTAGGTGTGTTTAATTTTAGTCATGATACATCAAAAATTCTCAACCGTCCAATTCCTATTTCCCTTAATTTCATCTCCAGAAAAAAAAGTATTCTCCCACATTCGCCATTTTACATTATAGAAGAATTAAGTGGTTATGTCATGTGTAAAATACGTGTAGCCACTCCATATAATAAAAAAAGGGAAGAAATCAGAGGGAGTATTTGAAATCTCTTTTGTATTATGACAGTCGAGGATGAATTTTCGATTAAAAAAGGCTTAGCGAAACGCGCGCAGGAAATTAGAAAGAAAAATGAAAAAAACTTAAATTATGTTCCTTGAAACACAAGATCTCACTTCAGATTCTTTTACAGAATGTAAAAAAAAAAAACTTTATGGGGTTGTAGCAGAAGGATTTCAACTCCTTTCTGTTGATAGAACTGCTCATTTAAATTCAGCTGATTTACTCCACAATTTTTGGATTTAACTCATATGGCTAGATGCATAAGAATCGTAAAAAAGACATACCTAATTCTTCTTTTTTGAAATATTAGATTCTTTTCTGAGTTATGTTTCAGTTAAAATGTTCAGTAGTACTTAAAAGAAGTTTTACTTTTTCAGTTTTATTTGGCCAGTTCACTCATATGTTTAGTGTTCAGAATGCAATTTTTCACAACATAAAAAAAAATTAAAATAATAAATAAACTCTAGGAGTTTGTTGTTTGGCTTTGTGGCCTTACAGACAAAATCATATTTATAATCTTCTTTTTCTCCAAGCACTACAGCCAGTTATGGGCCAAGGCTGTCTCAGTCAGCTTACACAATCTTAATTTATTTGGTGCTTCCATTGGTTATCTCCCAAGTACTTCAACCACTTTTAGAGTTCGTATATTCCAGGTTCCTATATTCAGTACCTTTTTCTGTCCAAGTCTTCTGGGTGAGATCCGTCTGGCTTCTGCTGTCTCAGATTTCTCAACAATCTGTATATGTATATATATATACAGTCGACTCTCGGTAATTCGAAGTTGAAGGGACCAATGAAAAACTTAGAATTATCAAGAGTTCGAATTATCTCAAGAGAGTAAGAAAAAACTCCGGATTTTTTTCCCTAACACATTTAAATTTTAAACTGTGTAATAAAACAACAATTGTACATATGTATAAACTTACTTTAAAATATTTTTAAAAGCACATATTATACAGTATAAATATCATACATAAGTTAAAAGTCATGTATTAAAATAATACATTTATATAGTAATTCTCGAACAGGACTCTTTCACCACCCCAACAAATTTCTTCTTTTCCTCATTCGAAAATAAATCTTTTCACACCCGGTTCCCTCAGACACTGTCCCCGAAACTATTGATTCTTCAAGGCAGGTTTCAGTCCGGCTTATGTCCTATTTGGTGCCATATTCTATAAGTCACACAGATGAGCCATAAATCGTTATGTCAGTCCAACGCAAAAAGCTCAATCTTCGCCTGAGGAACCGGGAAACACTAAAAAGGGTTAACAGACAGATGGTCATCAAATAGGCTATGTTACAAGGGAGACATACAGAGACAATACAACACAAAACATGTAAGGTCCAACCTGTTTGCTACAGGACTCTAAATAGTAAGTGTTCGAATTGTCGACAGTTTTATAAGATAACTTCGAATTATTGCGTGTTGTAGTCTACCCAGCCACAGATTTTACTTCGAATTATTGAGTGTACCAAAACATACTGTTTTAGTTTGAAATAACAAGAGTTTTTCTAGGGGCTGAGTAAATACTTCGAATTAGCGAGAGGTTCGTATTATCGAAAGTTTGAATTAACGAGAGTCGACTGTCTATATTTAAGGGGTGGGGTTGTTCCTCATGTCCATCCCCCAGGTCCTCATGTCCCCTCAGGTCCTGTTTAGTCGTCATTTACAACACGCAAGGACTACTTTGGGACTATTCTTTCTCATCTGGTCACCACACATGTGTATTTATAATCATTCACATAAATTCTGTTAATGTAACTTAAAATTGGACAATAAATCCAAGTATAACGAGGTAGTACAGAAAATAGTTAATATAGCCATTATAATATGTTAGCTAACGTGTCGGCTCGGTGGCTGTGAGATTGCGTGCCCGCCTCGTAAGCCCAAGGTTGCAGGTTCAACCCTGGCTTGAGTAAATAGATTTTCTAGACGTGAAAATCGTAGGTACACATGTCATATGATTATGTGGCACATAAAACATCCCTTGAGAATCATTTTGGCTCTGGTACTCTCGGCAAAATTAAATTACGGCAATATTTAACATCCGACGAGTGTTTGAATTGAATAAAGTTATAATGTCAAATTTGGTAGCGGAAACCTCCACTAGGTGGTACTACCAATGAAATGGGATCCACTCTAAGGGAATTGTTGTATCTGCAAATTCAGCCCAACAAAAACAAACAAAAAATATACTTGCAAACTCTTAGTCGTTGGAATTAAGATTTCAAGGTTAAACACGTTTTAAGGTGCCAACCTTCCCCTATATTTGCCTATATCACTGGGCTGAAGAAAAAGAGAAAATAGGGTATGAAAAACATAATTGTAAGACTATAAATAATTTCTAAAAACATTAAACCTAAATACCATTGTAATAATAAAAATTTACTTACCCTCAAATAATATATATTCGTGTAAAAGGGGAAGGGACGTTCAAACAAGAATTGAGTGTAGACACTTCCACAACAAATAAAACTGCCACAGAATGTGAGATCGAAAGACAAGCGCCTAGCCGCTAGAGGGCGCGTCCATGTTGAGAGGTGTATTTAAATGCGTAAGTGAAGAAGAAAACCTTCATTAAAAGAAAGGTTCAGAAAATGTCTGATATGAGAGACCTCCAGCTACGATGTAAGCATAACGCCTGAGATGATTAGATATTTGAAATATTCATAGCAATTTACTTATGTCAACCTTTACAACGTTATTTCCAGCAATAATGCTCGCCATCATTGGACTGAGGACATATAAAAAAATTAGTTATTTGGGAAAAACTTTAATGGGAGGTAGAGGAGTAGAGGACCTCGAAAGGACTGATTTGCATAGCAACTCATGGTTGGAAATGTCTTTGCACGGCGCTAGGTGGCGTTGTTCACAAAATTTTTATTTTTTATTTTTGAACATTTAGAAATCCTCATGCACCACAAAGTATCCCACGGGGGCTTACAGAAGTAAGCATGAAGCACACATTACACAGGAAGGGAGGAATTTAAATCATGAAGGATTACAATACAAATGCCCATGCCTTCTCCGGGATTCGTACTCAAGTCATACGGCACCGCAGTCAGCGTTACCAACCACTATACCGGATGGGCGGCATCACAAGAGAATTGGAAGAAACATACCAGTATTTCCGCAGTTAATTTAAGGTGCCGTCACCCTAGAGCAGTATGGAACGTTTTACAAACACAGCGCTGGAAGAATTCCACCTGATTTAAGGATTAGCAGAAGGAAATGCACAAGCAGTAGAAAAATTTTATCGCGAAAATTACCCACAGAGAGATGCACCAGACCGCTAGATTTTAGCTAATTTTCATCATAATTTATATGAATATAGATCATTACGAGATAAGAAGCATAGAGAGTTAGTGAAGGCCAATAGTGACTCGAACTCCCAGCGTGGAATAAAGTGTGTTGGATACCATTCGAAGGAATCCGAGTACCATCTTTCTGCTGCTTTTGCGTTTCCTTCTGCCAATCCGTAAATCAGATGTATATCTTCCAGCTCTGTGTTTGTAAAACGTTCTATACATTTCAGCGGACGATGACAGCTCAAATGACTGTGGTAAAGTAGGTCTGTTTCCTGAAATGCTCTTGTGAACAAATCCACCTAGTGCCGAATGCCTAGTGCATGCCGACCAAAAGCTGCTGGCAAATCTAAATCTTTGTGACCTCCCCCTGAAGTTTGTCCCGATGATCCTGGGGCATCCTTTATATGAGGATATTTAGGATAATGCTGCGCTCCCCCCCCCCAACTTTATAACAACATTTCAAGGACTTTCACAGACATGGTTTGACGAAATGGGTGGTGACGTTCAAGTTACAAATGGTGTTTACCAATTTTTTTAATTTACCGACAAAACTTAAAAATTATTTTTTTTAAAAAAAAACTCACAATGTTATACGTTTTGTTACATAATAACATCAGCCTTTTAGTAAAATACACTCTATAGCAAAAAAAAAAAACGAGTTGTCCAATAGAGACAAAAATTAGGGTAGAAAGATTATGTAAAGAATAGAAAAGGATTAAAATTTCAGAAAAATTGGAATGATTTATTTCAGAGTTACTTAGTTGCAAATTAACGATCTCAATAGGGTGTTGATTCACTTCTAGCCTAGATGCAAGCTACCACTTGACGTGGCATAAAGTGATAAATCACCCTGGTGGTCTCCTGCAGTATTTTTTGCCAAATTTAATCCAAATGTCGGTTCAGCTCATCAACATTCCTTGGATGAGTCGCCTTCCCATCTTATCCCAGACATTCTCGATTGGAGAGAGATCTGGCGATCTGGATGGACAAGAAAGTGCTTGACAAGCTGTAAGACAGTTCATAGTAACAAGTGCCGTATGTGGTCTGCCATTATCTTGCATAAAATAAGGTCAGGGTTATACAAAAGGAATTATAGCAAAACAGTTCCAAGAATGCCATCGACGTTCCACTGTGCTGTAAGTGTGCCTCTAATGACGAACAAAGGTATTTAGCTGTCAAAAAAATGGTACCCCTGACCATAACTCTTGGTTGAGGGCCTGTGTGACGTGCAATAGTGAAGGCAGGACCGGCAAACTGCCCCGGGGGTCTCCAGACACGTCTTCTATGATTATCGGGACACAGTAGGAAGCGGGACTCGTCGCTAAACACTACAGGTCCCGATTCAGCATGATTCCAATCTGATTCAGATCAAACAACACAGTAATCTGGCTCCACAGTGTGCAGGTGGGAGTTGCAGGGGGCGTAGTGGTCGGTACGAGCCTAAATTTCACTATATCAGCCGTAAGTGAATGGTCATGGTGGACACTAGTGTGCGTTCTAATGGCTGATAACGTTGAATCCGGCGTAGTGACAGCTGATCTGATAATCAATCTATCCTCTATCTCTCTGCTGTGGCCCAAGGTTGACCTCTACCATCATGAGGCTGAAATCTGCCTCTGTGTCCATCCATTTTTGCCAGTATCTTCTAATGGCCGCATCACCCATAAGACGAGCAATTCCACCTGCCTCTTTCAATCCAGTGATACTACCTCTTTCAAACTCTGACAGTTGCTCGTAATAAGCTCAAATCCTGCTGCGAGGCATTTTTTTCGTTCATTAAAACGTAACCTTAATCGCAGTGCAACAGAAATTTTGACCAACAGATTGAGAATCGCTTCTTTTAGTCACCTTTTGAGTGGGCAGTCCTGATGCACTGTAGCTCCCGCTATTCATTTATTGAACACCAAATTTTAATCATTTTCATGTTCGGTACTAGTGTCTTTCCAAACGAAATTTCATTGCAATTGGACAGCTCCTTCTTGGCGTGTCGTTTTATTTTATTTATTTATTTTTGTTATAGAGTGTAATTATGTGTTAAGGTTTTGCGAATAAATTCTATTTCATCTGAATAGGTGAAAAAATTACTTTAGAATGTTCTTTTAAGACAAGCTTATTATCCTCCAATATAAGTTTATTTCCTCAAACCCTATTATGCAGTACATAAAATCTATTTATTCTTCAAACAACATAACATGTAGTACAGAGGCAAAGAAAAACAACCACCAAAGCAAGAAAAATATCTTGAAAACAAATAAGACTAATATAAAAACCTCTGGAACAGCGAACTTCCTTTTTTTGATTGCGGCGACAAAAAAAATTTTTTCCTTACACTCTTCTTGTTTACTAATGTTTCCTGCTGGTTAACTTTCCCCACAATTCCTTTGTTTGAAGCATAAGAAACAAAATTCCTATTCTTTGATATGGGTGCTTTTTTTGACGGGAAACTACGGAATTGTGGGATGTTGTCCGGCATGAAATGGATGCGTTTATTTTTTTTTTTCTGGAGAAGGAAAGAGCAAAAAACAAATAAAAAAAATTAATTCAACGGTGGAACAAGAGACTATAAATAAATGTTATTAAAAAGTCAAAAAGAGAAACAAGAAAACATTTATAGAAATTCGTAATGTTATTGAAAAAGTGAGAGCTTTGAAGTATTATAGTGGAGATATTTAATTAAGAAGTACCTTGGTGAAGATGGCTTTAAACAGACAAAATACAGGTACTCTTAAATTTTATAATTTTAAATTACATTTATTTATTTTTTAAAAAAAACTAAACTTCAAATAATAAAAATTACCGTAATAATAATAATGTAATAATTCATTCGAAAAGCTAGTAGTAATTATCCATTTTATAATCGACTTAAACTCAACCAATTTACTAAAACAATTATTAAATATTCCATATCTTTTAAAATTGTTTTTAATTATTTAACCGAAAACGTGTTTGTACACGAAACCCATCATGGAGAAGTTCTGGTGTTCTTTAAATCTGTTCGAAGTACAAAGTAATCACGTTGGCATGATATGGAAATTTCATGAGTGGGGTGTCATACACAAGCTCAGGAATCATCCTCGTCGCTTCATCATGATTTAAGGGGACGCGGTACGATTTAAACAAAAAATTTTAATTTTATGGTTTTTACAATTTTTTTCCTTGTAACTTATGTATATGCAATACGTAAGACACAATATTAGCTCAAAATATCACAAAAAATAATCCATTTATTTTTTTTTTAAATTTAAAAATTTTTGAGGTAATTTTAAAACGCTACTCCTCGAACAATAACTGACGTACACACAGGAAATTTGATTTACATATTTATCAAACCCTGTACAACAAAAGTTGGTATGGGTTTGGGGATACCATAATTCAAATTCCTAAAAAAAAAATTTTTATGAATTATTATGAAAAAATCCCTAAAAAACGTATAAATTCTAAGTTCAAATATTTTTTAAAAATAAGTATTGCTTTGATTCAAAACTGCATACCAACTTTTGTTAGATATACTAATAGCAATCTGTAAAAAAAAATTCAAAACATTTCATGCAATAGAAAAAAAGCATTTTAAATGAAAGAAAACAAATGACTTTTTTGTTCTGAGATAAATCAATTTAAAGTTTTTATTTACTGTAAAAAATATATATATAAGTGTGATAAAATTACTAAAAAATTACTGTATATACTACATGCACATGATAAAAGTTTTATAACGTTATTATATGAAAATTATACTTTTTTATGTTTAAAATTTAAAATTTTCAGTACCTTACATTTTTAAAAAATTGCGATGAATAACATACGAACCCATTTGGCGATGATTTTAAAATAATTCTAGTTTATATCTTCATATTTTTTTTTTACATTTATGTTTAAAATAACCCAGGACTACATGTAATCCCTTCTTTTTCTTTGAATATTTTTCTTTTCGCATATTGGCTAGTTTTACTTTTCGACGAGCTATGCGAAAAGCAAGATTATTTTGGCGATTTCTTTCTTTTTTACGTCTGTAATCACGTGTGGCAGCAATTTTTACTGCTTCTTCACCGATCCAAATTATCTGCCTTTTGCATTTCTTTTAAGGCTTTCAAAGTACCGCCTCAGAAACAGTTATATTTACACGTCGTGATTTCGCTGAAGTTTCTTTAGAGCACTTACTCCAAATCACGCTATGCAGACTCTCGTTGCTGTTCTGAGTCAGACATCTGGCACATCCTTTCAAAAGACTATCCGAAGCTAACCTTTGATATATTGGAACAGTTTTTGTCAAGTAATCTGGATTTATTGGTGTTCCAATATTAAATTTATGTGGTGCAGGTTTTTCACCTATAGCTAAGGCTCTTCGATAAAAACACCACGAATCTTTGCCAGGAGGGCATTTCATGTGCATCGGATTTTTATCTGTCGAGATACTGTGATAAAGCGTGACATATATAGATTTTTTCATGCCCTGAATATCTCCTTTATTTTCCAGAATAGCTTTCTGATAATACTGCGTTAGTTTTTTTATCGTTGTTTTTTTTAGGCTGCCATAAGATTTTCCTCCTAAAGTGATACCTTTAGCTCTCCAATCTTTCACAAGATTACGTAAGCTGGTGCCTAACCTTTTGCTTGCGTGATTAATACACTCTTCTTTCAAAATTTCAACATCTGGTCCATATATTTTTAGGCTATTTAAGAATTTATGAGTTTTAGCATCACCATCAGATAACAATGTTGTGTAACGGAAACCACATGCTTCTGATCGAGACCAAATTTTAGCTGCAGCCTTCATTTCCATTGCTCCTGATGTCCCAACGTGGTTAATCTGGCAGGAATTTTTGTGACCAGAATACCAAACATCGTATTCAGCTGTAGTTTCACCTAATTCATTTTTCGCACTTATACATGTTGGACAGTACTTGCTCATAATTTCATAGTCAATAACATATCCTGTTAAAGTGTCGACTACACAACCAACACCGATTTGGGATGTGTGTCCTCGGGTCAACCATGTCCCATCAAAAGAAACAGCAATATCAGTAACAGCAACACATTTTGGGAAGCAAGAGAGTACACGGAGTTAATGTAGCATTTATTTTCAGTAAAAGTGTTACTTGACATCAAAGGCATATTGAGAAACATGCAAAATTTTTCAAGCGATGCATGGCCCCCACAGATTGCAAGAAATGCTTGAACAGCATGGACATTCACATCGAAAGGTGTAGATGTATTTGATTTTTTAAAAGTCTTGGAGATGTAAAGCATTCCATTTTTTGCTCAGAACATGTTTTGCATACCAGTTTCAATTGATGTGAAAACCCATATTTATGTCCAAATTAAAGTTTTAAAGTTGACTGGTTGCAGATACCACAAAAAGTATTCTTGGAAATATCACACAAGATATTTGTGTTAACAATTATATAACTTGGTCCATCATAGGTATCAGCAACATTTTCTTGTTCTAGTACACTTTTTTCTTGTATAGAAACTCTTTCATTTTTTAAAATGCTATCACCACTTGAGTGTTGAGCAACATTTGAATTGTGCTCTGAAATGTCCATATTGCTGTCAGTTTTTGTTTCAGGGCACCATCGCTTTTGAAAACTCAATTTACTTGATTTGTTTTTCCTCTTCGTGCGAGGCATGTTTAACTCAAGGGTGTTTACCTTTTTTTTTCGAATTTTCGAAAAAATTATATGCTGTTCTTCATTTTCTTCTGAACATTTTGATACCAACCACGTGACAATACTCCAAAAACTTCGAAAGTTATTAAAAAAATTCAAAACAACATTTTAGTCATAACAGCTTTTAAATGGACACATGCTACGCCCACATATTCTTGATTTCTGCATACGCTTCATTTTTCTGTTTTTAATAAGCCTCATGAAATATTTTAAGCGCTTGACTTGATCAGAAGGAAGCTTGCAACTCAACACATTCATTCTGCTGTGTTTTGATTCTGTTGTGTTTTGATTCTGTTGTGTTTATTTTAGCACACGTTTTTTGAAAACACTTATCTAAATTGAAGATATTTGTTGTTTTATACTCATATGTTTGATTAATAAATGCTCATAAAAGACCAACGGGAAAACGACCCAAGAAAAGAAGATTTAGAGGTAATAAATATGTTAATATAAATCATTCACATGTTGCAGAAATGAAACATACAAGTAAGTGTGCCTCTAGTAAAAAGCTCTCAGGCATTCAGACTTCATTAACGACAAATCTTGTTAAGGTAAGTGAAAACTTCAAAGGATATAGTATTTTTGATTTCATTTCAAACTTTAGCTCTATTTTGTCAGTGTCATGTTGTTTAAAATATCATAAACCATTAACAATTAATGAAAAATCAATTCGTGGTTTATGTTTGAATTTTGAAATAATTTGTAAAAAACTGTGGAAGTGTTTGTACTATTTCAAACTGTGAAAACACTGGGAATAAAAATAATGCTCCAGAAATTAACCGAAGATCTGTTTTAGCAATGAGATGCATAGGCCAATGTTTAGAGTCATTAAAAACCTTTTGTGCTGTGATGAGTCTTCCTAATCCTGCTGAACAAAAATCATATGATGTTATTGATACTAAAGTTTGACTTATTACGAAGGAAGTGGCCGAAGAAAGCATGAAAAGGGCAGCTGCCGAAGAAATTCTTCTTCACCTGATAACATTTTAAAGGTAAGTGGTGATGGGACCTGGAAGACGAGAGGACATTCATCGTTGATTGGAGTATGTACTGTAATAGGGGGCGAAACAGGTTAGGTTTTGGATAGGGAAGTGTTGTCCTCATTTTGCAAAGGATGCGACAGTTATAAAGGGGTAAAGTTTGGTATCAAGTACAATAAATGGCAAAGAGAGCATAAGATTTCATGTAGAAAAAATTTCTGGCTCTGCTGGTAAGATGGAGGTTGACGGGATGTTGAGGATTTTTAATCGATCAGAAAAGCTTCACACAACCTGAAGTTTTCGAACTACATAGGAGATGGCGACACAAAAACGTTCAATGCCCTTTCTGAAAACAAGCCATACGGCGATGACCATCTTATTCAGAAAATAGAATGTGTAGGCCATGTGCAAAAGAGAATGGGTACAAGACTTAGGAAGCTTAAATTAGTATATGGTAAAAATAAATTATCTGATGGTAAAACTATAGGCGGTAAAGGTAGGTTAACTGATAAGCTTGCGCATTACTATGGTAATGCTATTCGATGCAATTCTACTAGTGTAAAGGAAATGCGGAAAGCCATTTGGGCTGCTTGGGGTCATTCTTGCAGCACCGATGATGAACCGATGCACTGGTTTTGTCCTACAAATCCAAATACATGGTGTAAGTATAATGCTGCAATTAATAATAATTTACAAAATTATAAACACAAACCCTCAGTTGCGAAAGCTGTTCGAGATGTAATTAAGCCTGTATTTGCAGACTTATCTCATCCGGCACTCCTGAAGAAATGTTTAGGAGGTAAGACACAGAATCCTAATGAAAGTTTAAATTCATTAATCTGGAAGTTTTGTCCTAAGACGATTGATCTAGCCTTCAGATTGTAGAGATTGCTGCAAATCTAGCAACCAGCATATTTAATGATGGGAATCAAATACTTATTACTATTTTAGAAATTTGGCTTAAAAATTAACAAAAATGTTTGTGTGTCCCTGGCTGAACGTGACAATCGTCGAATCTTTACGTCAAGAAAGAGGAGCTCAACGTCATCGTTTGAAGCTCGCAGAGAAAAAAATTAAAAAGAGTACAGAAATTGAGCTGTTTGAGCAACAGGAAGGCATATCCTATGATCCTGGAGCATTTTAGCATGTAGGTTTTAAAATTTATTTTCTGAAATTCAATTTAAAACTTTAAAGCCTTTTTTCTCAGTTTGTGTTTTTTTCACGTACGCGCATTGCGTTTCGAAAAGTATCCTACTTTGATGCATAAAACTTTACAGAATTATAAACTCTATCATAATCTTTAAATCCTAGCTATTTATAGTATTATAATATATTTGTAATTTTTTTAAAAAATTCAAAAAGTTAAATTTTTTTTAAAAAAATTTTAAAAATTTACTTTTTTATTTTTAAAAATGTTATTTTTTTATTCTATTTATATAAAATCGCTTCCATGTAATAAGGATATATTTGACTTTATAAATCAACTTATTGCTAGTAATTGGAATTATTATTGCAGAAAATATCATGTGTACATCGTAAAACTTACTATTTGTTTCTTACAAAAAAATTTCTTATTTTTACGTGCTTACTTTTAAAATTATGATTATATTTTAGACATTTTATACTTTTTTGAAACTTATTCCTTTATAAAAAATGTGTAAAAGAATCAAATTATTTCATTTTAACCTCAAAAAATTTTTTCTAGTCGAAAATTGTTCATATTTTGTGCTCTCGAAACATTTTTAACACTCCTGAGACACCTTAAAATGCTCTATTAGAATACGTTTAAATATATAAAAAAAACTGTTAAACTGATAAGGATAAAATAATTAGTCTTGAAAAACACTTTTTTTGATAAACCGAAACTAAATATTTCAAAAATATGAAATAAAAATTAGCAGAATAAAGAACGCAGTATAGCTCAGCAAATGTAAACAAACAATTTGAATGGATTACAATATCTTCACTTTATTTTAAAACTGCTTAACTGTGTTAGAATTAATTAAATTAGCTAGAAAATGAAAAGTGAGTCTGCTAGAGCAAAATGATGTCAGAATGTGAATTCTGACGAGCATATTAGTTATCATAACTTTAAATTTTTTTAATTTAGAGCTCTGAAATTTTGTGAGATAATAGAGAAATGTATAAAGAATAATTTAGACAAAAAAATGTTTTCGATTTTTTGACCGATTTTTGTCAATTGTATCGTACCGTGTCCCCTTAAAATTGTGACGGACCTATCCATGTCCTTCCCTTAACATAATCCTATAGGAAAATATTTGGTCTATCCATTCGAGTTTACTCTAAACGAACACTCTGAAGAAGTCAACGTGATTATGCAGATTAAATTGGGTCTATATAGAGTCTAGGTTTTCAAGCTAGTAATATTCAGATATAGAGAATGCGAGGAGAAGGATAGATGGGGTCACTGATCAGGTATTATTCTATTTTTAGTGCGTTTCAGAGATTGGACAGTGGAAAGAATTAAAGTGACGATTAGTCACATAGTTAAATTATAGCTCAGGTATTCAAGGCAGTGTATTTGATCCTGATATAAGAGGGTTGATATATATTTAAAGTCTTCTCATAATTCGCGTCTCTTGTTATTTCCTCTCCTATTGCTCAGAAGGGGAATATCTCCTCTAGTTTGAATTTCTAGAATTCTGTCTATTGAGAATTTGTGTGTTCAATAAATAGACTAACATGGTTAGCCATCCTTCTCTTCCTCCCACACCTCTAGGCGGGGTTGAGAGAAGATCTCAGTCCTTATAAAATTAAGGGGGTATTCTAAACTAGAGGCTTGAATTTAAGGTATTTTTTAAACCATTATTTAACCAGATATTCATAAATGTTTGAAGAATACAAAAAAATCGAGTGAAAAAAATTAAAATATTAAAAAATTACAGTCTGATGAAATGGCGGTTCTCAAAAAAATTACCCGTGCCCTGCCAATCATGATTGAAACCCTCCTAGTAATCTGTAAAACAAAGTTAATTCTTTACCAAAAAAAAAAAAAAAAAAAAATTTTGCTATCGCCCAAACTCTATCGAAATAAAAAAAAAGTATGCAAATAGTAGCTATCTGAAATAAAACCAAAACGTTCTTTTACCAGCTTTTTTTTTTCTACTTTTCAGATTTTTATAACAGTAGTAAAAATTTAAATTTTTGTATAGTTTTAGTTAGTGTAAAAAGTAATGTAGCTCACATCAACTTTCAATTTTGGTTCAGTAGAACTTAAGTTACCATGACAAGTCTCGAAACAAGAAGTTTCAAGAAAAATGCCTTTAAAATTCGGATCAAGTTACGCGTAGACTGAACCATACAATGGTACACTTACATTTTTTTCAATCTGTGATTCCTGCTCCATACATTGGGCATTCCTCCGCTTCAAAAAACACACTTTCATAATTTCTTTCTTCCAAATGAGCAGTTCTGACCTCCTTTGAAGCATCAGAAGCTCGCATTTCTGAGTGCTCCTTTTCTCTCCATTTTATAAGTTCAAATAATTTTTTTGAAACTTGTAGTGGATGACACTTGATGTTAATACAGTTTTTTCAAATATTAATTCATTAATTAAATTAAATTAATTACAGGTTTTTGTCGCCAATTTAGATTCCCCTAAATTGTTGTAACGATGTAACTATTAAAACAATGACAAAAGTTGGCGTCGAAAACCGGTTTTTCAGCCAATCTAGCCAAACCGTATGTGCATCGTTACAATATAATGCTGACAAATCATGCACTTTTTTCAATTCCTTCTATTGGTTCACTCCTCCCTATGTATATTTATATATATATATATATATATATATCTTTTTCAAATTTTCAATCGTTAATAAAATGCTTTCTATTCATTCATTCAAAGTAGGAATTGACTTAAAATTTTTTTATATACTTGTTTTATAATGAATTTTTATAATCAGGTCAATATGCTTGTTTCACCCAGTATAATACTGATTACAAATATTAATATCGTTTAATTGTTTTTAAGGGGACATGGTACGATTTAAGCAAAAAAAAATTTTAAATTTAAGGATTTTCAAAAAAATTTTGTTTGCCCCCTATGTGTGTATATTATGTAAAACAGAATTTGTGCTCAAAATTTCATAAAAAGCTAGCCATTTAATTTTTTAAAGAATAAAACTTGAAATTTGTGAAGAGATTTTAAAATGCTACTCCTCCTACAAAAGCTAACGTACACGCATGAAATTTGATTTACAAGTACGTCAAACTATGCATAACAAAAGTTGGCATGGGTTTTGCGATAACATGATTGGTATTTGTACAATACTTCTTTTTTAGGAATGCTTATTGAAAATTCCTTAAAAAATGTACCAATTCTGAGTTCAATTATTTTTTTTAAAAAATAAGTATTGCTTTGATTCAAAAATGTATACAAACTTTTGTTATATGTACTATTAGCAATAGGTAAAAAATTCAAAGCATTAGGCACAATAGAAAAAAAGCCTTAGCATTTTAAATGAAGACAAACTAGTTATTTTATCTTTCCGAGATAAGTAAGTTTAAAGTTTTGATTTGCCTTAGGGATGTGAATAAAAACGAACGGAAAATCTATCATAATTTTGT
Source organism: Trichonephila clavata (assembly GCA_019973975.1). Classification (NCBI taxonomy): domain Eukaryota; kingdom Metazoa; phylum Arthropoda; class Arachnida; order Araneae; family Nephilidae; genus Trichonephila; species Trichonephila clavata. The sequence goes on from BMAO01004532.1 coordinate 135,325, forward strand.
GTCTCTTACGTTTAGAGCTTTCAAATTTTGTTAGGTTATAGAAAAGTGTATACAGAATAATTTAAGCTAAAAAAATTTAATTTGATTGTTTGACCAATTTTTGTCAATTGAATCGTACTGTGTCCCCTTAAGTGTGTAAAAATATACGGATAAACTATTATCTTTCATAATAAATAAAATATTTTAAATTGCATAGAAGTGTATGAAAAGTACAGAGGAATTGTACTATTTCTTATAATCTAATATCTGTTCTTCTGTAATTTGTAAGAAGTATAGAAATATATTGAAAGTCCCACATATATATAAATAATATATTAAAGTAAAAATAATTCATCTTCTTTGCAAGTGACGCATATTAGTTTTTAAGCTACGAAATTAAATTCCAAAACAATCCGCCTAATCACGTACCTTGTTCGTTTTGATTAAAAAGCTAAGTTTGACTAAAATTAATGTTTTTCACATCGATTACAAAGGAGGAATATATAAATACCCCTAGAAGAGAGATTACAGCGTTTTCGTTGCAAAAAGCAAATTACAAATAAAAAAAAACACCAACAGAGAGAGAGGGCTACAAATTTTAATTAAAGTATTGATTTTTTTCAAAGTTATATTATGGTACAGGAGAGGTAAAAGCAGGCCGAAAGCTGCTCCAAATTAATCAAACTAATTCCTCTACTTGTCGCTACAGGATAATTTTTCGTCCAAAACCAATTCGAACTGGATAGTTTTAATTAATAACTTGCTTTTTTGTTCTGAACGACATTAAACTGACCTTTTTTTTAGTTGTGGGAAGCTTCCGGTAGGTAATCCGAGTCCTATGGTGGATATTTTGTGCAATTATCGAATTTTCATAACTCGATAGTTCAGTCACTGAATGAAAGCAATGGGAAATAGACTTCTTTTTTTTTTTTTTTTTTTTTTTTTTTGCGTGTTGGATCAAAAAGCTTTATTGGGTTTAAAAATTGAATATTGTAATGTATTGAATTGTAATATATAGTTAAATATTGAAATTTACTTATTCATATATTGAATTAAAATATATTAGGTCGGGCAAAAAGAAATCTATTATTTTTACATGAACATTAAAATTTTATTTAACAAGTTTCGGATTACCAATTTTGGTCATATATGCACCATTTGTTCTATAATCTGTTGCCATTTTAAAGGTAGTTTCATAATGCCTCTCTCATATAAGTCTTGGTCCCTATTGGCGGAAGACTCCGGTAATCTATTTTCCCAATCTTCTCTTGATGTCAATTTCTTATCACGAAGGAAGTTTTGAAATGCAAAAAAAACATAGTAATCACTTGGTGACAGGTTCGGACATAGTTGGATGCATCAAAATTTTCTAACCAAGCTCCCGGAGTTTCTATAGATGAGTGTGGCATGGTGTTGTGTTCCCTCAGGACAATACCAACAAACTCCGAGAGTTTGGTTAGGAAATTTTGATGCATCCAACTATGTCCGACCCTGTCACCAAGTGATTACTATGTTTTTTTTTTTTTTTTGCTTTTCAAAACTTCCTTGGTGATAAGAAATTGACATCAAGAGAAGACAGGGAAAATAGATTACCAGAGTCTTTCGACAATTGGGACCAAGACTTATATAAGAGAGGCATTATGAAGCTACCTTTAAAATGGCAACAGATTATAGGACAAAATGGTGCATATATGACCAAAATTGGTTATCCGAAACATGTTAAATAAAGTTTTAAAGTTCATGTAAAAATAATGGATTTCTTTTTCCCCAACCTAATATAAATATAAAAATTATAAAAATATCTTCATTTTTATGTTAGAAGTAGTAAAGAATAATAAAAAAATTTAAACTCCTTAACTGGTTTGACCGTCCACCGTACGGGCTCTCAAAGACTGGCCACAACCGGATTGCCCGTACGCTGTACGGGCACGGATATTTTCTGATTTGCACATATTTTTAATTCTTATTGTGAGATTATTAGTATTAGTTGTCGTAGTCTATCACTACCCCTATGATTATTAACTCCCCTTTGCGTATTATCTAAATCTGGGTATGTTGGATTCATGATTAAAGACTACTTATTTAATAAATCAATCTTATTTATTGACCTTTCTTAATAGAGAAATACACAAATATTATTCAAACTTTAAGATCAACAAAGTACAGTGGAGTGCGAGAAGAATCTGATTATGAACGACGGAATACTAACTGAATCCACGGAGAATAACGCATACAATCAAACTACGCATTTATATCTAATTTATGAAAACAACTGACCTGATACCTTTTCTTAAGGTAGGTTTCTCTAATTCTGGATTGCTTTAAGGAGCGGCTTCAATCTTAGCTATTTTTAGTTCCGTTCCGAACCGAATTAATGAATACTTTTCAATAGTCTTCTCCCGACGAATATATTTCCACTAGCAAAACTACTCTCACAATTCCCTCTTAATCAACCTCGTTCTCTTCATTTCATTTCTCCCTTTTATATCTTTTTCGAACTCGCTAAACCCGAAATTATCTCTTTTGCATAAGTCACACTTTTTGGCTCTCGGCGGAGATTGGTTGAAATAAATAAAATATTTAAAGATTCGAGAGAAGGTTAGTGAAACGCGTAAGCACCCGTCACATAGTGTTTTTTTAAGAGAAGCAGTTTGTCCATGGCACTGAAACAATTCTCAATCGGGATTTTCTTTGTAGTAAAGGCGGTAATTTTCCTTTGAAAGCAGTATAGATTCTTAAAAATATTCGATAAAGAATAGGAATCGGCAAGGTAATGTGTAATTAGTTGCTTGAGATGAAATTAAAATGGGAAGATAATCCAAAAAAGCCGATATTATCTCTGTCCCTATTGCAATGTAACACTGAATATTACGCCATACATATATGTATGCACACATACAAAATTCTCAACCGATTGAAAAACAGGTACAAACACTACATTTTTTTGGAAATGTGAGGTAAATTCTTTTAAGATGTATAAACATTCTTCATATCTTGCAGAGTGTACTTATAAAAGGCACAAATTTAAGGGTTTTTGTGTTTTACAATTATAAAATAAAAAAATAGTGTGAAAATTTTGAAATTGAAAATTTAAAAAAAAAGATTCTTCCATTTTCGCATTTTGTTTCTCACATTATGCTTAGTTATATAAAATAAAAAAACTGCACTTTTTTTTTTTAACATTTTGGACAAAAAAATTGATTGCTTAAGGGGTTAGCTGTTGCACAAGAACTAATACCGGCATTCTCGAGAAGGAATGATTACATTTTTGCAGAAACTTTCGTATTAAAAAATATAATAATTCAAAACGTGCTTTAAAAATTTAGTAAGATTGAATTTCCATTTTTTATTGTGGACATCATTGATTATAATTTTTAATAGTTAGTCATTTGGATCCTTTTTTAATATTATCAAAAGAAAAGAATCTAAACAAAATCATAACTCATATATATTTTTTATTACATTATATATGCAAACACAACTGACATACATATAATATCCACAGCCCTAATATGTCGGTTTGATTAACATCCAACCCAATCCACCTCTAGCACAACAATTACTACTTTATCTCTCCTATTATCTAGAAGACTGGGAATAGGAATACAAATTGATTAACTGAGTCAATGTTTTCAACCAAACATATGATTGACGACTGCATTCTTATTCATTCACAAACACGCCAGTAAAGAAACCGTCCAAGTCATGTCTTATACAGGTGGTTTTTCAAAATAATGGAAAAATCCTTACATTTATAAAGGATCTTTCATTAGAGTCTCATGTAGGACCGCCTTTGGTATGTAATGTAATTAAGATTTACCTAGAAATCGATTCATACAAGTTCTGAATAGTTTTTGGAGGAATATTGTACCATTCTTCATGGAGATATTGGGAAAGTTCTGGGAAAGATGCCGTGTAGGATATTTATTCCGTATTGAACGCTCTAAAATAAGACCATAACAGTTAAATTATATTGAGGGGAATCCCACCAGCAAGGTGGGATTCTACAATTTGACCTGTTTGAAAACCTGAGAGATCCGACATATTACGCTTTTTGAAAAAAATTAAGACTTTCAGAACTTAAATAAATCTACCACATACTACGAAAGTAAATATATTTTTACTTATAAACAGAAACTATTATATAGCTATTATTATATTTTAATGCTTAGGGAGCGCATTCAAAAGTGTCATTTTTATTCACAGATATTTCCATTATTTTGATAACCTCCTGTATATATATCCATTATAAATAAGAACGTCGACAACTATGTTCAAATTTCTATATCTGAGGTCTTTGTATGCGTCAAGTTTCCCACCGTTAAATATATTTCCTGAAACTACATTCTCATCTGTTGCATGCAAGAAGCTAGGAAATGAGTTATCCGATCTCGGAAATGGTGCAATATTTATCATCGAGTACCACGGAAAAGATCGATCCTTATGGGACAAATTTCATGGACTGAATTACCCAAAATGAAGTGTGGCCTTTGTGAAAGGAGATAAGCGATTGTCAGAATTTATTTAGAGTCGGAAGACCCACGAAACTTGGACATAGAGACAAACGGGTGTAGTCTAGAGTAATTAAGAAGAGCCGCCACCCCCATTGGCACATTCACGCCAAGTGTTTTAATAGGCTTTCAGGTGGCTGTGTTGCTTAAATGAATACCATCTGCAAAGAAGTTCATCTGCTCTGTATTTTCTTGATCCCGCTGCCTCCCAAAAGCCTTTGATCACCAAGTCCCACCTCGCTGTTTGGTTAATATGGCACAAAGGATGTCAAAAGTGGACCGTACATCAGTTAAAACGGGTTCTCTGGAGTGATGAATCAAGATTTATCTTCTATCGTTCGAATGTCAGAGTCTAGGCATGGAGTCTGCCTGGAAAACACCTAACAGAATGTATTTTGCCCACAGTTTTCCTGATTTTGTCTGGAACTCTTGGCCCCAATTTATGGTAAGTCCAACTCCAACGCGTACTGCACTGTTTTGGATGACAGTGTGTTTCTTACGCTGTGGTAGTTCTATATCGGTTGGATGCATGTTATTTCCATCATAACAATGTCAGATATCATGGGAATTGGTGATGTGAATTGATAGATGCGAATTGGGTGATAATAGGGTTCTTCTTTTGTATATCCTGTTCTTCGTTTTTTATTCAATACATTCAGGTTTTGTCCCTTATATTCAGGATATTGCTAAATATTTTAATGTATTTGTATTTTGTATGCTAAAAAATTATTTTTATTGGGTTTTTTTTATGTTATTCAATTATCAGAAAACTGATGGGTACAAGATTCGGATTTCGTACTTCCAAATACCACCATGCAGGAGTTTGACGCACATTAAACAAACCAGGACTCAAAGGTACTCCGTGGGACACTAGTTTAGGTGCTATTGACTACAGTTGATGCTTTTGAGTCGATCCCTAAAGGAAAAACGGCCGCTATACGAGCACAGACAGACACAACAAAGTAATTTTGCTGCAGGGCAACATTCACATCCCCATGTTGCAAAACCAGAGAAATCCTACCTGGAAACGTTTAAATGGGAAATTATATCTCACCCGTCGTAATTATCACCCCAACCGTTATTCCATTCAATGGCATATGGTCTGGCTGAACAGTGTTTTCATTCTTATGAAATTACCAAACAATGACTTGAATATTGGATAGGCTTAAAAGTTGTGACATTTTTCGGGCTAGAAATGTATATACTGCCAGTAAGATGAGGTGGTCCCTAGTAATGCGCAATACTTTTAGTGAAATGGTTTTTTTTTTTTTTTAATCTTGTATTTTAAATAGAGCAAATATTTTTTGTCGAAAAAAGAGCGGGAACTTATGCAAGGCCATTATACCATATTTTTGTTGTTCAAACATTCCGAACGATGTCTTTAAGGCTTTAATTTACAAAAGTAAGTCACCCTCTCTCTCTCTCTGTAAGATCTTAATTGAAAAATCTTACAACATCCGGGGTTTATTTCCCGCCAAGAATATTTAAGTCTCTCTTTATATCTGTACACGATTGACACACATACCAAGAAGTGCAATTATTCCGCCCTTCCGTTGTCATTTCCTGCTCGTTGAGTGACGTCATATCCGATCTTTCCTAACGACGAATGAGAGCGTCGGAAGACGGGAGAGCTGATCATTATTGGCGGAGAGTCAGCGAGCCGTAACTCAAAATTGCCGGCACTTATAACGCGGCATTTCCCGTAATGACATAAGGGGTCTTAACAGCCAAAGAGAGTGTTTGTTGCCAAATTCCCGAGATAGCAAACGTTTTATGATGCCAATCATGATGTCTGTGGAAATAAATAGATGTCCGTCGGGAAATGATAAGAATGTCCCTTTTTTATTGTTCGTTGCGCGGGGAGTGCTAATTACTGGGAAGATTGAGTAGATTAGGGATTATTCTATATTTTTGTTGTTATTATTCTGCAAGAAAAATTTGATGTTTAGTAGTACAAAGGAATATAAAGGAATGTTATTTTTCTCGTATCGGCTGTTTTGAATTCTGTGTTCAGATACTTAAATTTATTCAAATTGTGAAGTCCGAACCATAACTTATGAGACTTGTGAATCCCGGGATGATAATTGATAATGAACTGATCCTCCCCCTCCCCTCCCTTCCTTTATTTGTTTGTTCCTCAAAACTTAAAGCCCTTTTTATCTTGATAGTGTTTGCTATTTATTTTCTTAATAATTAAAGTAGATTTCTGCACGTTAAGGGAATGAGAAAAAAATATTCTCATAAATTTGTGGTTAATTTATCCCATTATTTGTTCTTTTATTCTTGTTAAATCCTAAACTCACAAAAAGAATATGAAGAATATTATTATTTTTATTTAATTATAAGAAAATGCTTTCTAATCGCTCATGGATAACTTATCCGATTGTAAAATAAAAATATAAATATCATTATTGGAAGAAGTCTAATTTTTAAATAGTTTAAGTGAAATCTCCAATATAAAAAAAAAAGAAGAAAAATTATTTTTTCTTCTCACATCTTAACGTCGAGCTAACGAGGTTTTACCTTGATTTTCTTGGTAATAGTTGTGGCTTTGAATATTGTTTCTACATACAGATGAAAACAATTTAGAAACCACCCAATTAGTAAAAAAGGTCACAAATTACACAGATGTCAATTAACAAATTTAATTTTCAACACAAGACATAATTGTATTACAAATCGTTACATTGAGTGAGGAGGCTTAGGACTCGCATACAGTGTTGAATCAGCAAAGATGTAGTAAAAGATTTAATAAGTGTTTTATACTTCCTAATCAAATTATCGAGAACGCTTGCGTGTATCGAGTGGCTTACTCTTACCCAATCCAAAAAAAATAAATAATGATACATATTTTTAAGCGAAACTTCTACGCAGCTTCTTACCTTTAATGATACACAGCTATCTGTAGGTAAGTTTCTAAGTCTCAATTTACTTATTATTTTACAATTAATAACTTCCGAAACTTCATTTCACATCTTAATATTCTGCTCGAATCCTTCTCTCCTCTCATATTACAGTTTTGGTTAAATATAATAATGCCTAGTTACATACATCATAGTTCTTTCACAAACCGAGATTCTTCTATCAAACAGCGTTATAAGGAAACCCCAAAGGTTAGTAACGAGAAAACACGTAAAAACCCACAACAAGGCTAATATTACATTTTAACCCTGTGGGGGTGTCTGCCTTACCGACACCCTTCGCTCTCCATCTTGCCTGGCTAAAGGTGTTTTGTGGGGGGGGGGGGACAAAGCATCACCAGCAACTTCCATAATAACAATTAGTTTTATTTATCTTTAAACAACTTAAACAATCACAAGTGAAACTACAAAAGGAAACCTAGGAAGGATATATAAAGCTTTATCTAATCTCAATGTATATCTCTAAGTATACCCGTCTACGTGAACTAGATAAGGAAGGAGAACAAGTGCTAATGAACCACCGATAACTAATTCTATCTATCTTAAATCCTCAATCTAATAATTTAATCTCTTAGCAATTACTTCCTTAACTCGCGCTATGTTTGTGAATGAAATATTCCAATATTCACACTTACGTAACAGCTCCCATGCTCCTTCTATATTACATCTACAAAACCTAGACTTTATATGGCCAAACTAATTTAAATATCACGGTTTCTTCTTGAAAGGCTGTGAATTAATGTGAATGCTAGCCCCAAAGTTTCCTCAAGAGGATTAGTAGGAAAAGGACTCGAATAGATCCGTCACAACCCTTTATGATTTACTGCATTTTTTTCATGCAATATTTTTTGAGTCACTACATTGAAAATTAAGGAATATACATGTCTAAAATACTCAACTTTAGGAATTTCAAGCTGTTAGAGCTAATTAATAAAATTGGCCCTTTAAAGTACCATCAGTACACGGAGGACTAAAATATATTTCCATATTACAAAAACACCGTGTGACTTTTTTAACACAGTTAACACACACAAGTAATCTATAAAAATCTTAACAAGTAATATATAAAAAAAAATAAGTCAATTCCTACTTAGATAAAAAAAGAATTATTTTAGTTACTTTTTTTTCCATCGTTGCAATTAATATAAAGATGTATGTACATGTGGCATAATCTCATTTTAATCAAGGGGCGAGAGCTATAAGAATGTTTCTGAATGCAATCGAAATCTTAGTATTATTACTCGTACTTACTACTTACTGTTATTTTACTCGTACTTACTATTACTAGTATTTACTACTTATTATTATTACTATTATTACTTACTACTATTACTTACTATTATTAATTACTTCTATTACTTACTACTTACTATTATTACTTACTACTATTACTTCCTATTTACTATTATTACTCGTATTTACTACTTACTATTATTACAATTTCTAATTACTAATTTACTACTTACTATTATTACTCGTACTTATTACTTACTATTATTACTCGTACTTATTACTTACTTATGATAAGAGGTCGTTATTTTTTATTAATTATCATTAAAGTATCGCATTGCAATCCAAAAAAATTGTGTATATAAATTCCAGTTAAACTGTTCAGCTAAGAAACGTTAGAAAAAAAATCTTTTAAACATTTGACCCAAGTCGCTAAAACTGAAGCCAACGTGGCTGGATCTGTAATTCTTTAAATAATTAATTTCAGACTATTAGTTTCAATTAATTATAACTAAATTATCATACTGTTACCCCAAACAATAGTGTACAGAAAATTTCAGCTCAAATGAGCGTTTTAAAAAGTTAGAAAAAAACCTTTTCAAGTTTTAACACAAGTCACAAAAAATGCCAAAGTGGCTGTATTTGTAATTCTTTGAATTATTAGTTTTAATCAATTAATTTTTATTAATTATAATTAAATCACTGTATTGTCATCCAAAATAAGTGTGTATATAAAATTTCAGGTCAATTGAGTGAAATTTTATATACACTTTATATTAAAATTATATTATTATAAGAATATTTATATTATTCTTTAATGCATTTTATTAATGATTGAAAATTTGAACAAATAAATATAAAGAGAATGTGAGCTAATAATAGGATTTTAAAAATGCTGAATAACTAGAGACCTTTAAAATTTTACAGCACAGAAACACTTATTTTTGAAGATTTATTTACTTTTTTTTTTTACACATAAATGACCTTTAACACCATGACTTTTGACACCAACGACCTTTTAAGTATCCTCCCCTATGGCAATGTCTTTATGAGAACTAAAATGTATTTGTCTCATACCTCCCTTTTATTGGGAATCTTTATGGTAGGAAATGTTGTATTTTCTGAACATTAACTACTACATCTTGGGTCTTGTTAAGTCTCTTAATCGTTTTCTTCAGAATCTAACGAAAATTCCAGCAGATTATTTGCTGTGATTTCTTCAGATGAAGAATCATCTGTCAGTGCATCACTACTTTCAGATGGTAGGTTTTGTAATAAATCCAAAGCCTCTTGAAGACTGATCTTTTTTCCAGACATTTAAAAAAGAAAGAGAAAATTATAGCACTTTGAAATCTTACTATTATTGCTAAATATCAGTTACACACAAATAAATTAAAATGTTAAATTTTGAAAAAAGAATAGAAATTTCATTTAATTGTGTGATAAAAAAAAAAAGAAAGCCCAGAATCTAATTTCAAAAATTTTTGAAAACGTTAAAAAAACATTAAAAGGCAAAATGGATAAGTCAAACTAAAAATAATGCCAAGAATTCATAACTCTATTGCATTTAGTAATGACACTATAACACAATGAAAAATAATAATAAACTACACAGACGAATAGTAAACACGAAGTGTTTTTCAATTCCTATACTGTATTAGTTCATAATTTCTATATATTTACATATTTATCTTATTAAAATTTTAAATCGTTAGTAAAATACATTTTAAAGCGCTCAATTGAGCTGAAATTTAAAAAAAACACTCTAATTTTGGATGACAATACAGTTTTAATTATGATTAATAAAACTAGTTGATTAAAACAAATTATTCAAAGAATTACAAATACAGCTACGTTGGCATCATTTTTGGCGACTTGTGTCAAAACTTGGAAAAGTTTTTTCTCACATTTTAAAGCGCTCGTTTGAGCTGAAATTTTCAATTCACTATTGTTTTGGGTAGCAATACGATAATTTAACTAGAATTAATTAAAATTTGTTAACTGGAGTTAATTATTTAAAGAATCACAGATACAAATGGGTCAAATTTTAAAATATTTTTTTTCCCTCACGTTTCAAAGTATTCAGTTGAACTGAAATTTTATGTACACGATTGTTTTGGATGGCAATACGATACTTTAATGATAATTGATAAAAATTAGTTGCCACCTAATGTTGTGATTCTGTCGTATGTATATACATATCTATATTAATTGTAACTGTTTAATAAAAATTAACTAAAATAATTTTTTTTTGTTGAACTAAGTAGGAATTGACTTTAAAAAGTTTTCTTATATTACTTGTTTTTTCTAACATCCAGTATATGGTCAGTACTTATAAGTATCACAGAGTTATTCCCTAATAAAATCAATTATATATATACACTGTTTAGTTAAAATATATTTTAAAATCGTTTTTTTTTAATGTTTTATCGAACATATAAGCAAAACAAGGTGCTTAGCTTTTGGCTTTAACTATTTTTTGGAACAAAAATGACAATCTTAGGAATCCGATCAAATTGGCATCTGAAAACGCAATTTCTATTGTAAAAGTATTCGCCTTCCTCGCTAAAATACTCATCTATGATGATCATCTATGAACTTAAGTTGTCATTTATCCCAGAATAATAGAAATAAAAGAGTAAGCTCTGCTAAGTAACGCCAGAATATTCGTAAAAATGGTTATTCTACGTAATTTTAAAGTTTGTAGCTCCGTCAGTAGAGAAAGGGTTAAACTGAATGAGCCTTAATTCCTCGCGGGGAAGTATAGTATATTGTGTAAATTATAGAAGAGTGAGATACAGTATCTAGCGCAATCATCTAACTATAGTTCTAAATTGCATGTTTTGCATCTCCAATTGAGATGCTAATGCTAACAACCAAACAAATGAAATTATTTAAATTAGACAAAAACCAGTAACTGTCCCATTTTAGTATATTTCTAATTTTTTCAGAATCATTCTGTCTTTTCTGTAATTAAATATGTTCTCTTTGCCAGTTCAAGTGTCGTAATTATCACGTTCAATAGTACGAGGTCCGTCGCCAATAGCTATCTTGCTATCATTATATAGTGCACACACAACAACATTAAAAATAAACCTAGTACAAAATGTAAATTTCTAAATATCCAATACTATAGAAATTGTTTATCATTTCATACCATTACGAGGTAAGATCTTATAAGCACATAGTTACGCATCTCTTGCTTAAAACAAACCTTTAGAATTTTTGAAAAATACACTATTAGCCTAAATCCTCAAAAAACGTAGTTTTCTCTGCGAACTATTTAACGCCAAACTTATTTCACAAACTTTTAAAAGGAGGTCCATTAATCATGATAAGTCCCCAAACGTCCCCCTAAACACCCCGCCAAAACAAACAACACCGGCATTACTTTCCAATTTAAACACATTAAACTCCAAAAATCTACCCCAATCCCACTTTAAAAAATTTACTCCCAACAAAGACTTATTACACACGCCAAACAACACAAAACCTTTTTACATGTTTATTTTTTCCAAGGTTAATTACATCGGGGTCAAACTATTTCACTCCTCTTTCCTTCAACAAAAGCCCCCCTTTTAGCCTCCAGGGATGGCTTCTTGGATGCCACTTACTCTCCAAACTTCGTATCTTCAGAGTCCCCCTTTGCAGCCTAGTTTCACTCTTTATCCCGACATCAGAGTACGATTAACAGGGTTGCCATTTTGATTTGGCGACAGATTTGGCGATGAAATTTTTTTAAAAGCCATCGACTGAGAATTAAGTGGAATTTTTCGGCTCGATATCAATTTATCGAAAAGGGAAGGGTTCATAAATATTTATTACAGGATAATTTTTCCGGGTATGTGAAGCTTTTAAAAGTTTTTAATTGAATAAAGGTGATATATATGTTTTTTTAAATGTCCTTCAAGGCGGGTAATCAATATGAATTAATTCTGATTTTGCAAGGTGAAAGAATAATTGCTTGCGTTGAGTGTGGTGAAAAGAAAAGAATTGATATTTAAATTTTGCCGCATTGGGTGAAATAATTAATATCTATTAAATAAATTCTGATTCCTGGAAAAATTGTGGAGCTGATATTTTAATTTTTCTCTTCACAAGTTTAGGTTTTCTGTCTGGAAAAGAAAGAAACTGTTTTTATATAAGTTAATTTCTCGCAAAATATTATTTGCATGTCACAGCGCATGCATGAATAAGTATCATGGTTGATTTGTTACTGAAAACTCCAATAAATCAAATACTCGCTTCTGAGTATTTCAAGATTTTATATACGGGATGCTCTGTTGCTGTTGAATTTTTAAGTAATCCAAAATGTTTATCATTAGGTTTTTATATGCATCGAAAAACCTTCTTACAGCCCTCGATTTTTAATTTTAAAAGGACTTCTAAAACCATTTTATTTCTTACGTACCCATAACTTCTTAATACGTTCTTAGTGAATCTTTATTAAACAAAAGAAACATGCTTACCAAATTTTAAGCCTGTAGTTTCAAACTAACAAATCTAACAGTTCCAAAACGGCAGGTTTTTTTATTTATGCGCCTCTCATACTGGCCCTCTTTCGACTGGCAATTTTCGTAAAACCCGCTCTTATCATATCTTTAATCAGCTAAAATAACCTATTTACCATGTTTCAAGTATGTAGTTAAATGAGAATTTTTATGTGTAACGCCCGCTGAACCACTCACCTCACCTCTTGGGAATTGATTTCCATAAAAAATGTTCTTAGAGTACTTCTACTCAACAAAAGAAACATGCTTACTGGATTTCCTATGTGTTGGCTTAATAGTTTGAGAGATCTAGGGATGAGATAGGGAGTGAATAGCGCCTTTTTTTCTCTCCTAAATAAATATATATAGAGAGAGAGAGAGGGAGAGAGAGATTTATTACTTTTCCTTCAGAACAGATGAACCTCAATACATAGTGCATGTTTGTGTGGGAAAAAAACGATGCTTATTCACATTTCCATTTTTAAAACCTAGTTAGTCTTATGGATTTATTTTTGGTTCCGAGATATATACAAAGGTTATATAAATCAATTATACAGTTTATTAATTGTTCGGAAATAAATCATCCCAAAACAATTCAAGAGTTTTAGTAATGAGCTTTATAGTTTTTATAACCGCCACTCAGTGGAGAATACAATCTTAGCGTTTGGGGATATTTCTATTTTTTAATATTGCTTGAATTTTTTTATTGATTTTGTTGGTGTACAAAATTCTGCTATACACTCAGTTATTTTAGTGTTTTAATATTTTTTGTGTTTTGATATTTTCAAACTACATTAGTAAATATCTCATTTTGAATTTTTGAAATTTTAACAATCAATATTTTAGATATTAATGCATTTGAATTTTTTGATTTTTTAATCCACCAAGTTTGCAATAAGAGTACCATCATGTAGGTACCATCAAACTACACTCATGTCCATAAATTAAGGATAATTCAGAATCAGACAGAAATTGAACTCTAAAATAAAAATTTCACCTGTAGAATTATCACAAACATCTTGAAGAAGAATATCCAAATTACAGGAAACCAGCAAATGGCGCGGACAGTACGTCACAATGACGAGAGTGTAAGAGAGGGGTATATAAGGAATGGGGGCAAAGAAGTAAAATTGTTCACAAGCGCTTTAAAAGCCTTTCAGTGCAATAACCGCATAGTTATGACACAAAGTAAGCATTTGGATGATTTTTTACGTGGCAGAATTATCGGACGACTGGAATGTGGACGTACCCAGCTGGAAGTATCCGAGGAACTTGGAATCGCCCAGAGTGTCATCACCAGGCTTTGGCAATGATTCCAAGATGATGGTAATGTGAGTAGATGTTACAGCACAGGTCGCCCCCGAGTTACAACGCTGAATGAGGACCGGTATTTGGCAGTTACTGCCAAAAGAAACAGACGGAGCACAGCATCAGACCTGTCTCGTCAGCTCTCTTCAGCTACCGGCACGACAGTTTCAAGGCAGACCGTGTACAGACGCTTAGGGCACATTGGTCTATATGCTCGTAGGCCTCTCAGATGTGTTCCCTTTACCGCAACTCACTGTCGCCTGCGATTAATCTAGAGTAGAGAGCATGCATTGTGGACACCGCAACAGTGGTCTTGTGTGATGCTTTCCGACGAGTCCAGGTTTAGTTTGCAATCTGATTCTCGCCGGACTTTCATATGGAGAGCGCCAGGTACCCGTTACCACCAAGAGAACACCATTAAACGACACCTATACGGTGGTGCAGGATGGCCCGTTTGGGGAGGAATTATTCTTGGTTCCAGAACTGACCTGCATGTTCAGAGTGTAACGATCACATGCCACATCTATCGGGATGTCATTCTGGAACAACATGTACGTTTGTTTCGGGGCGCCAGGGGTGCTGAATTTCAGTTTATGGATGACAACGCCCGTCCTCACCGTGCAAACATTGTAGAGGAATGCCTTCAATCGGAGGATATCTCCCGTATGGATTGGCCAGCATACTCACCGGGCTTGAATCCAATAGAGCATGTGTGGGATATGCGTGACCGACGAATTGCAGCCCGTCAACCCCCTCCCACCTGTCTACTGGAACTTCGGAGGGCATTGCTTGAAGAGTGGTGTAATATTCCCCAAGATCAGATTGATAGTTTGATACTCAGCATGCGTAGGCGTTGTAAGGCCTGTATTGCATCATCCGGGAGACATACTCCGTATTAACCATCATACTAAACATGTTATACTGTTTTTTGTAAATAGGTTCTTTTTTGAAATTTGCTCCAGGGAGTAAAAATCACAATTTTATTAATTATGTCAAACATATAGCATATTTTTTGCTCTTTACCTTTTGTTTAATAAATAGACTTTACAAATAAGACAAATAAGACCCCGTTAATGTTCAGCGTAAATTTTGACATTGTTAAGGATGTCCTGATGAAAAATCAATGCAGTGATGCAATAAAATTTTTTAAAGAAACAGGCAGTGTAACAGACGACACGTTGAAGAACACTTGCCTGGAACAGGAATACCGCTTACACAGTCATCAATCAACCAAGGAGAAACATATTGCAATATAATGGTAAATGTTCTAATAAAAAAATCCCAATAGTACTTACAAAATATTTAAACAAGCATCTGTCTAACTATAATAATTTGAGCATCATAATTATTTATAATCAGGACAAGACTTTGGGTTCACTCCACATATATACCATGGATCGTTTTCAACGAAACGATTCCATTTTTCTGTTTTAAAATGGAGGAAGGGCACTGTTCCATCACAGCCCAGCTAACATCACTCATTTCCGAACCAAGAAAGAGATTTAATTCGGCAATGGAATAATTAATCAATTAAATAAACTTTCCGGGGACTCGAAGGAATGAGGATGAATTGTTTTATCTCTCTCCCTTAAACAGTTATTGTAGGGGGGAGGGTGCGAGAAGAGATCACCAAACGATATATTTATATTCCGAAGGGAGACTTCTTGGCATAGACGGATGGCAAGGTCCCTGTTCCCCGAGAGAGGTGTGAAAACTCGTGATTTATGATGGAGGGAGTGTTGTGTTGCCAGATGGAGAACCATGGGGGTGGAGGATTGGGAAAAGAATATTAAAACAGACTAGGTGTCGCTTTTGGGGTGGGGATTTTCGAATAACCGAAAGCGGTCGGATGGTTGTTGGGGGTATTGAAGAAATCATTAATTTCTGGATAGAGAAGGGAGATGCCCCGCATCGTCCATCAAGTGATATTTTGCAAATTTGAATCACGTGATTTGTTTTGGTTGGTGTTGAAACGAATAAGACAATGTCGCAGGGTGGCGGGGTCTTCACTGAATCGAAAATTGACTCGAGAGGTGAGAGAAACTGCCATTCGATAGTGTATCTTTTTGTTCGAAGTTTGCTCCATAATGCGTTAACAGGATTGATAGCAACAAAAAAAAAATTATACAAGAAAATATATTTATCTCGCTTTACTGAGATAAACCTTAAGCTTTTCTGCACATTTATTTTTACAATGTCATACGAAATATAAAAATGGATTGAGTTACTGGATGATATTCATCCAATGAGCAAAAAGTGTTTAGATTTAGAGTTTTAGGCTGTAAGGTCTAATTTAAATATTGTATCATGAAGTTAAAGGGGTCATAGTATTTTTCTATTTAGTGACCCGTTATTGTAAGTATAAACATGATATTTTGCATGCATATATTCAAAAAATAAAAAATACATTTGCAATAAAATTGTTATACAGCGTTTTTCAAAATTCCCTCCAGGATTCCAAAACGCTACAACAGTAACACAGAGCCAAATACAGCCAAAAAAAGAACATTTAAAAAAACAGAAATAATTCAGGTTTTATTTATACACTTTACGGATGTTCTAAGTGTGGAACCTTGGTTACACGGCATACATCATTGCGACAGTCTAGTTCCAGCCCTACTCTACTGCACATGGTTACTATGGCAACACATGATTTATCCTTTCCGTGTTATCCAAAAATTTGGTCTTTCTCGTAAGAAAAAGGTTTCGTCACCATTAGTCACGTGATACAGCAGAATTGCATAAAAGGACAACTCATGTTGTCAGTAACATTAATAGTAACAAGGTTTCAGCTTTAAAAATATATATAATACATGAATATATCAACAATTCTGTGAGCGACTTCCATTCGCTCTCTCTCCATCCTGGCCACCTAAGGGTGTGGGGGGAAACAAAGCATCACCAGAAACTTCTATAATTATTATCATTTTATTACTATATTCAAGCACACTAATCATCCACAAGTGAAACTACAAGATGCTCTAGGAGTGATATAAAGAAGGCAATGGACCCCAAGAGAGCAAGTGCATGTAATCAGTTTAATTTAACCTAATCTATCTTAGACTATAAATTCTCAATACTCTAATTTAGTATAGTGGCAAACTCCGTTCTTAACTCAAGTTGTGAAAATGAGTTAAATCTCACCTTTGTAAGATCACCACAGTTTCTCCGCTCCTTCTATCTTACAGTTACAAAACCCTGACTTTATATAGTCAAACTAACCTCCATATCAGGTTTTCTTCTTGAAAGGGATGATTGTGAGTTAACGCGAATGCTAACCCCAAAGTTTCCCCAAGAGGATTAGTGTAAAGGTCGCGTATAGATCCATCACAAGTCTTATTAGATAGGAACGCTCTTGTATAAATCAGATATTTATATGTTACAACCTAATAATTATATCTAGTCTTAATACTTTCCTTCCATATCTACAGGCATAGGACACCTGTGACAATAAGAAAAAATTTTTATTAGCAAGAGGTTGGTCCACACTTCTGACCTGAAAAACAGTTTGCATTCGACGTGGAATTGACAAATAATGGTCGTGAATAAAGTTCATCGAAATTCGCACTCATTCCTCGTGAAGC
The DNA here is from genome assembly GCA_019973975.1 of Trichonephila clavata. NCBI lineage: Eukaryota > Metazoa > Arthropoda > Arachnida > Araneae > Nephilidae > Trichonephila > Trichonephila clavata. Next base: position 153,348 of record BMAO01004532.1, read on the forward strand.
GCCGTCTTGAGTTCAGACAGTGTGCGCAGAGGAAAAAACTGAGCATGTTCTCCAAATAATCGATGATATTCAGATTATGTGATTGGGGACACCACGTTTGATGTTCCACTTCATCATCATGCTCATGCAACCCTATTTGAACGCAAAGAGACGTGTGAACAGGGGCGTTGTCATCTAGGAACAGAGGACGTTCTTCAGGAAAGAAAGTTTGAAGCATAGAATGAAGATGATCTGCGCGAATGCTTTGATAATGGTTGCCTGTGATCATACGCCTCATGAAAACTAGAGACCTCAATCCCTGGGATGATATTACGCCCACCATCACAGAACCCCTCCATGTTTCAAGGTTGGAACGAAGCAGTCAACATGAAATGCTTCTGCCGGTGTTCTCCAGACGAAAACACGTCCGATGGTCTGGAGTAATGTAATAGAGAATTCATCAAACCAGATGACACATTCACATTGCAATTGTGTCCAGTTTAAAGGATCTCGGCACCACTGTAGTTTCTTCATAACATTCTGTGCTGAAACTAACGTTTCTAAAATTGCTATTCTGCCATGAATTTTCACAGGATGCAACTCCCATTGAACAGTTTTCATGGATACGGGGTTCTGAAGGTGGTTACTCCTCTTGGGCGTTATCTGCAGCAGTGTAGTCTAGCGTTTTGGGGGGAATATCCTCTTCCACTTTCACCCACTGTTGTTCTTTGCAGAAGACACCATACCCAAGGTTGTGTAGGTTGATTTAACCCTTGACACAGTGGTTCTTGATACATCCTCAAGGTTGGTTGTTATGGGCAACGTAGCGAACATTATTACTAAGTCCAGAGATCAAACACATTGATGATGTCAGAGACAAAAAGCTGATACTGACTGCCTTATTGTAAGGTGAGACAGGTTTTTCCTGAAATCCATTTCCCCTCCGTTTCGAGAAAGACCCCTCAAAAAGGACATGTCGAGAGACCGGTTCTAAGAGGGTCCCGGCTGGAAGCGAGAGAAAAAAGGTGGTTTGTAGATAAGATGGTGTGTTAGATTTTTATGTATATAATTCTCTAACCTGACTGAGTATTTTCGTATCCAATACGTCACAGCACGGATGCCTTAGCGAAGCGAGTTTCAGCTATTATGTTTCTTTTTACGACGGAGAGATTGAGCATAATGGCGCTTTTGCTAAGAACAGAATTTTCTAGTGCAGCTCTCATATGTCAATTATTGACTAATACCTTCGTTTTCGCCGCCACTACTGGACATGTATAAAACAGTCGAAGACTATTCATTTTTAAATGGTTGTTCATATTAATTTGTCATATACCTGTATCTGTCACTACAGCCATCTACCGAAAAAATAAGGGATTCCTTTTTCCCCAGCCTATAATATCATAATTGATAAAAGTAGAAACACTATACTATACATTCTTGCATTTTATGTTGTAAATTATCGACAAGGTGGTCTGAGTAGGTGGAGTGTAGTTGACACCGCGCTCAGACCCCACGTGGTCTATCTCGATAGAAACCATATGTAATGGATTCTGTCTCAGTTAGAATCTTGAACTTGACTTCAGCATAACTAGAGGTGCTGATGTTTACTCGTAATTCTTGGCTTCGGCGTACCAGGTGCCATTGTTTACTAGGATTTTTATCTTGTGTATTAGAATTCTCTTTAGTTTGAGTCTAGTTAATGTAATGGTTTAATTTGTTAAAGATTGTTACGTTTATTCTTACCAATAAATCCAGGGAAAGACAATTCTAGGACTCCAGAATATTATTATTATTATGTTATAACACCACACTCACACACAAGCACCAGTATTTATTACATTTTATTGTACACACACATTTATATAACAAATAGAAATCCAAACGTAATTAACTGTTATTAAAAATTTTAAGCACGCTTTTTTGTTATCATTCAAGTTTATCAAACCTTGCAATAGTTTTTCATTGATTTAGAACCATATATAATATAATAATAATATAATAGAATATATAAAATATAATACTCTTTCAAGCTAAACTGTCTTTGAGGCAAATATGGCATCTTTTTCTGGGTGAAAGAATTTCTCAAAAAACAAATAAAAAAGGCAATATATTCTCAAATACTTTAGCAAAAGTTCAGTGCATCGTTGAAGGAATGAAGCAGAGCAACTTGTAGACTTGAAGCAAAAAATAAATTTTTTGAAAGAAGTATTTCAGTCTGCTGAATGATTGATGATGTTTTGACCTCTTGTAGAAAAATCTTCGCAGAAGAAAACAGTAAACAGATGCGATTTCAAATTGCTTCGGAAAATTTTATGTTAAAAAATGTCTGATTCATCTTATTTATGCAATAAAAATATTCACATGTTTTCCTTTTTTTTTTTTTTTTTTTGTAAATAGTTTATTTGAAATGCTTGTATGTAAATTACTCCTGTTATATGAATAGAGTGATCGAATATACATAAATAGCTAAATGGCGACCTGAAGAATGTAAGGAATTGGGGATAATATCCATATCCCACAAAATCTATAACTGTGACTGCAAGGGGGGAGATCAAAACAAATTTCTTGTGTTTTAGAAACATGATTCTAAAACACCATGCTCAAATATTGAGCACTGAATAATATTCGGGGGGGGGAAAGTGAAAGTAAATAGAGACCAAATAAAATGTGTAAATGAGATATTTTAATTTTATATGTTTTTATATCAAAAGCTCAAAACGGTAGCCATAAACAAAGACTAAAGAGCTGTTGAATGGACGTTTGTAAAGTGGGCATCTGAACTGTGAAACAGTCCTTAGTCCGATATCCCGGTTGACTTTGATGTTGGGCATGGCGATGGTGGGGTTTTTCTTTCTGCTCAACAGGAATTATGGCTATGGGCTGAGACGATGGCATCCGGGAGGCGTGGCAATGATTCTTCACCTGACTGCTGTAGGATTAAATTTTTTTGGCATGGGTGAGAGCTTAAAGCTTACTCTCTGATTGGTCGGTGGTAGAGTGAACATCTACAAAAGAGCTGTAAATCATATTTAAATTTTCATACACTATCAAAAATATGATTTAGCATTACGATTGGTTGATTGATTGACTGTTTTTTTAAGTCACACTAAAAAAAAAACCATGAAAGCTAATGACAATGAACCTCTTAATTTTGGCCTTTGTTTAAGTGACGAGGTCGAAACCTGAATTGGTATCAGAATCTACGAATTTCCACCTCACTCCAATATGAGGACTTCGAGAATGGATAGATTTTCCCTGGAACCACCAGGCTCTACAAACTTTCATCCCACAACAACCCTGGCCGGCGTGTCATGAGTTCATGCCTAGTATCTTTGAAGACCCGCCGTGTAGGAGCTGGATTCACTTTAAATCTGTCAAGAGCTCAAACATACTCCCGTTGGTGTGGTGTGGTAGTTAGGAGATGGGGTACCAGCTCAGGTGTCGTCCTCTTCGATTGACCATGGTTCAAAATGACGAGGTCCATCGCCAAAAACCCTCGAGTAGCTGAACAGGGTGATGTAAATATTCACTCACCCGCGACTTCAATTAATTGAGTTATAGTTCATTAACACATCTACGAAGCCACCGTGGTAGACTAATGCTTATGGCTAAGAACTTGGGACCGGTGCGTTTGTGGGTTCCAGTTCCAGTGTTACTGAAAACCCAGCGTGTACAGGAGCTGGATGCACGTTTCTGTTTTTGAGACTCAAAGCCCTCCTTTGCCGTGGTGTGGTACATGTGAGAAGTGGGAGCTAGCTCAGGTGTTCGTGACCAATAGCCTTCATTTGGCTTAAGAGTGCGACATAAGTAGACACTTACTCAAGCAGCACGAAGGCAAGGGGACGGACTGTCTGTTATTGTTACCTATGCCTCTTGATCGTTAGTAACATCAGATCAAGGCCCGCGAATTTATCGTGACAAAGG